>JAMBLF010001470.1:0-79232 GCA_030578115.1 Leucoptera coffeella | reverse complement strand
TCCATGGTCTACATTTTCGGCTCAGCATATTTACCCTTGATAGGCTGCTTCAGAACGCACACCTAAGCCAACTTCAAGCGAACGGGGACACACTAGCCGGTTCGAGGAATCACACCCAAATTCCTGAAGGCACGTCTCTAAATTGTTTTTAGGGTGGCCATAACCTCGGAGACACGATAATATCATTTATAATATATTCGCATTAAGAAAATAGTGACGTCATCACGTCCCCATGATTTAACAATGAGATTTAATAAAGGTTGTCTGTTATTGGTCAATGTGACTTCTTTTCTCATTTACTCACGTCTCATTGGCCAGTTTAACCTCTGATTATCATGACGTCACTATTTACTTAACGCGAATAGACTATAGGTCACTTTTTAGCCTTCATATTAATGTTTATTCGACGAGGTTGCGATGTTATTTGAAACATTAGTGGGGCTAGCCCATTGCCCATTAGATTATATCTACCCCCCAGTCCCTCAGTCGCCTCCTAGACATGCCGAGAAGAACGGCAGCTAGTCAGCATTCTTTTTACGTCCCTGAGATATTTTTCTAGGCATCAGTTAAAAAAATGCATAGACATAAAGTAAGCAGTTTTTATAAATTATAATTGGAAAAAAAACGAATAACACGCCTTTTGGCGTAACAGGCACCTGTGTAGGAATATCCATCTTCAGTGCCCATCACGCCTTAGAGTGATTCCAATATGCAGCCATATATTGTTTATTGTTAAGATTTTTTACAATTATATACATACATGTATGTATCAATTCAACGTAGCTCAGTTGTTTGGGGCTTGGCTCTGTATCTCGAGGGTACAGGGTTCAAATCCCGTTTGAGCATGTACCAATGGAAATGAATTTTAATGAATTTCTATGTACATTTTCGTAATAAAAACACATTTACGAAATGCATCGAATTATACGGTGAGGGAAAACATCGTGAGGAAACCTACCTGTTCGTCGAACAGGTAATAGTTAGTGCTTGTAAATGCCGACATAACTGACCACCTGTCACATTGAGTACTGACTATCTGGTTAACACGTGGGTTCGAGGTGTCCATAGAATTACTACCTTCGCACTTGCGGAGATGGACACCTGAACCTCTGACTACCCCGGAAGGGTTAATGGTCGTGAATGCGTTTGTTTTGTTTTTTTGTATGTATCTTTAATAGATTTTGACATAATGTTCCAGTACAGTATGTTTTATTAATCAAAAAGGTCACTGCTAAATTAAATTTATAATAATCGTCCATGTACATACAGGGTGGCGCATTCAAAACGGTCAGTATGGGGAAGTCTGAAACTATAAGAGATACGAGGATTTGTTCTTAGGAACCATGTCACCGATTTTGATAAAAATAAAAACTGCATTCATACTTTCTTTGAAAAAACAACTGTAACCAGGACGGGAATCGAACCCGGTTTCTTTAAAAAAATAAACTTGCCTTTTTCACTTTTTCTTTTTAAATATCGATTGTGTAGGTCTTAAGCTGTAAATGTCTCTATGAAACATGATGTCCAAAATAAATAAAATGCATTGTTTTGGCATACTTTAATTTATCATAGTAGGTGTTCTAAGTGACTACCGTTGTTTTCAATACAATATTCAACATATTCAGGTAACGACCTTACTTTTGTATTTTGTATTTTCATGTAATGAATTTGCGTTAAATTTGACTCTATTGCTACGTTTAGGTTTTCAACGGTGTCATAACTTTTTGTAAAATTCATTCTTAACGTAACCCCACAAGAAATTTTTAAAAATGTTTTAACACGTCAATAGATTGTTAGTGTTTGATTACTGTAGATAACAAAACTTTCTAAAAGGATTAATGCAATGCTAATGCCACATGATATGGTGTATGTAACAAGTAGAGAGGTACAAAACTACAAACAGCCATAGAGACAATTTTACATGTCTGAACTTGTTGAGCATTGTAACGGTGCGGTGTATGTAAACTACTATGATAAACTAAAGTATGCAAAAACAATGTATTTTATTCATTTTAGACATCATGTTTCTTAGAGACATTTACAGCTTAAGACCTACACAATCGATATTTAAAAAGAAAAAGTGAAAAAGGCAAGTTTATTTTTTTAAAGAAACCGGGTTCGATTCCCATCCTGGTTACAGTTGTTTTTTCAAAGAAAGTATGAATGCAGTTTTTATTTTTATCAAAATCGGTGACATGGTTCCTAAGACCAAATCTTCGTATCTCTTATAGTTTCAGACTTCCCCATACTGACCGTTTTGAATGCGCCACCCTGTATATATAAAGAACAGAAGAACATTTATTAACGTATACACACACATTCACAGCCAATGAAACATTGTTTTACACAGTGTATATGTCAATGGGCTCTGGATCAGCACTTATGCTACTGCACTACCTGCAGTTTAATTAACCGACTTAAATACTTCAAACAATTAATAATACAAAAAAAAAAACAAGAATAATAACATATAACACTTTATTAAACTAAATTATTTATAAATTATAGGTAATCTTCTATGAGACTAAGGATAACTTTATTGGCATGACCCTACCTCTTCTGTTCTAGCAGGTACATCGCTAATTTCTGGTCCTTGAGGTCCACTCCTCCCATGGACTTATTATACGTCATTACCATTTTGGGTTTGTCTCAGACTTGACCGGCCCGCACTACGCGATGTAGCTGCATCGTGGAAAGTCGAAATCATACTGATTAGCCGCATAGATTTCCACGCCAATACAGCAACATCACCGCAGTATCGAGCTACTATTTCACCTCTTTTTAGTTTCTTAGGATCTATTATTTTATATCATTCGGAGTGTCCGTACGCCGGCGGTTCAAAGTGCCATGGGTGTCCGTATTTTGTCTTTTTAAAAACCTACTTAGACCTACGCTATTATAAAAGTTATCCATTACAATGCAATGTTAGGAGTGACATTGAATGATGGAATTAAAAATAGTGTGATAAGGGAAGGTTGCAGTTTGAAAGAAGATGTAGTGACTAAGATTGAAAAGAGGATGCTTCGATGGTTTGGACATGTTATGCGGATGAATGATAACAGATTGACAAAAGGAATATATATGAGTGAAGTGGAAGGGCGGTTACGTAGGGGCCGGCCTAATAAGACATATAACAGTCAGATAGATGCTATATTGAAAAAAGGTGACGTTAGGAGTACCTATAACCGCCGAGAGTGTATGAGAGCATGTATGAGTGTCAATGAAGCGAAAGTGGTCTGTCAGGATCGGGACAAATGGGGATCCGTGATCTATGCCTACCCCTCTACAGGGAATCAGGCGTGATGTGTATGTATGTATGTATGTACAATACAATGGCCCTTATTTAAATATCCCTCTACAAGACCCAGTACCACTTTCGAGGTGGCAAACCACAAATAGGTGCTATGGTCTTAGAATCTTTACCAGAGTAAATCTTTAATTCTAATAAATACCCGGTTTCAGCCTCACATAGTTCATATGTTTTGATTCTAAATTGTGCTGCTGTCGATCTTATGCATTGAACCCAATTTAATCTCCCTTTCAAAAGCAATAGAGACTCGTCTAAACTTAAAAAATGTTTGGGTGTGTAAAGGGATCTAAACTTATAATTACAGTGCTGTATGACAGGGTCAATTTTGGCAGTTTTTTGATCATTGCCATGCAAACTTTCATTCAAATCAAAATTATTCAGGAAATGAAGGAAACGGAGGATTAAAAACTTTACATGCAGACAACTCTATGATTTGCATGTGACAGTCAACCATACATATTGTTAAGAGCTGTTTAATTAATCCTTTCATTTGAGAAAGGAGGTCAGTATATTTACAACCTTCTTGCTTCATTCTTCTCAAGGTGAGAGTACATAGGGTGAAGAACAGAAGAGCATGAATGAGAATATTAATGGTTGTGAGTGAAGCAAGAGATTTGCAAGGTTCATTCCATGTTGCAATCAACAGTCTCTGCTTATCCCATTGGGGACATAGAGGCGTAAATATCTATGTATGCTTCTCACTGCATCTCTTATCTATACAATCTTCATATAATACTGATCATACAAGTATCGTAGTTCCTTCATCCACAGTAACTCTCTCGTTATTGACGTTTCCTTCACATCGTACGCATTGATCATTCTTGTTTTAGAACTGTCTAGGAATATATCGCCGACCACACTTAAATGGGATCCCAAATCGAACTTAAAAGGGTCTGAATGAACCTGTTTTATGGAATTGTAAAGGAAATTAAGTGTATCAGCGCTTTTGCTACCAAATATCGCAGGGCCATGTTCCTGGGTAAGTTTTGTTTTTGTTGGCATAAGAAATGCTATGATTGCTCTTTGTGTAGTCGTAGTATATGTTTATTGAGCCTGAAATTAAGAAGAGAACTATTATAGTATATTCGCATTAAGAAAATAGTGACGTCAACACGTCACCCACGTCTTGTCCAATGAAACGTGACAATGGTTGTCTGCGATTGGTCAATGTGTCTTGTTTCCCTCATTTACTCACGTCTCATTGGCCAATTTAACCTCTGTACATCATGACGTCACTATTTACTTAACGCGAATAGTGTATAAGAACAATAATTACATATAAATAATTGAAAAGCCATTAACTTAAGTGTGGTAATCAGAGGTTTGCTTAAATGGCTCTACAATAATTGCAGCTTAAAGTTAGTGATTCTTTTAGAATATAATTCATGTCTGGGACATTATATTATCATAATATAATTTATCATATTATGAAAAAAATGACCTAAGTAAACTTTAGCTAAATATGACATTTAATGCATAAGTAGGTATGGGATATTCACATTATTGTTCTAAAGATAATTTTAACTATGCTGTATAGGACTACTTATTTGTATGTAAAACGGTATTGGTGTGCATTTTAAAAACTCACCTGTAACATCACTTAATTCAAATGTTAACATATTTTTTGTTTCTATTTTCTATAGAAGTTACAACACCGTGAACTTTTACTTTCTTGAACGATAAATTATAAATTTCGTAGATGTAGCGGTTGTTTTTCACTATTCTTAGCATTGTACAGATCTTGAATAAAGAGTTTCACAGGTAGATATTGGTAGTTATCCATCGGTAAAAAGTTTCATCCGATAGTTTTCAAAACAATACAATAAAGAACGTAAGTACGTTACTTTGCGTTAATTTGATATAGATTTACTTTGTTAAAACTTTTATATGATTTATCTAGCTAACCGAATTGAATAATTGTTTACCTATAATATTAATTTTAGACACAAATTATAACTTTTCAACTCGGTTTAGTTTTTGTTAGGTTTTTTTTTTTTTTATTTATTTAAAGATACATGACCTAGAAACATTGTCCATTGGTCGTAAACATTATAATAATTACAAAAACAAAATAAATCATTCCTTATGTCAAAATAAAAAAAAAATTATACAATGCTGAGATACAATGTTACTGTTACTAAGTGTAATAATTTACAAAAATTGTTTACATTAATACGAAAACAATCAAAGTTTTCCTATAGTACTTGAAACAAAATTATATAATATTTTATAATATCTTTTATCTTTTAACAATGAATTCAAAGTGCGGGGTATCTCCTTATTAATATTTAAACATTCAGATACCAAAAATGAATCTTTCTAGTGCAAATGCTTGACAATGTAATATCAAATGTTCAGCAGAAGCTTTCATCTGTTTACAATAATTACATCGATCTGAAGATAATACATTAATTCTTTTCAAATGAGGAAGGAGTTAAATTGTGTCCAAACCTTTAGTCTATTTATTACAGTAATGAATCTACGACTATCACATACATCACTCATATACCATGGTACACTTGGTATATTGGTCTGAATTTCTCTATACCACTTACCTTTTACTACAGAAACTTTATCCCAATATTCACCCCATATTTGCTTTAGGTACATCCAAAAATATGTTCATATGCAGGTCAGTAAAAGGTACAGAGAAGTCCGACCTATAATCAATATCATATCATATATTACTTACACCCCATATCAGCTTCTTCATTGCCAGAAATACTGGCATGAGCTCGAACCCATATAAAATTCGACCTTTCTACCGCTTATGCACAGTTCATAAACAATATTTTTAATCTTACATATATTATAATTAGTTTTTGTAACATAAAGAAGTATTTTCTAATGCACTTAATAAACTTTTTGAATCAGTCAGTAACAAAATCCTTTCATTTTTATTGGTATAAAAAAACATAAATGAGAGCTTGAACAACTGCAAAACTTTCAGCTGTAAAGATACTACACATTGGATCCAACTTATAAGTTTCGAATTTTTTGTTTTGGATATCATAAAAAGCAGACTTAACTCCATTTTTAGATTTAGATCCATCAGTAAAAATGCAATAATAGCCTTTGTTTATGTATAAATTTTAAATAATCATTGTTACAATTAATTTCATAACCATGAATTACTGGAGTATATACCATACTATCATAAGAATATTCATATATATGGCCATAAAATACTATGATGCACATTATGACAAACCTTTTGAACTGTTTTGAAAACTTTTTTAATATTAAGAGATTTATTATTAATTATATCATTTTTTTATGCTGCTCATCTGTATTATAGTTGGAGAGCCAGTGAACCCTGGGAGTAACGGTCTTCCTGTAAGGTTAAAAAATTTGCATACCTACAATTTATGGCATTCTAAAAGCAATAGCCATGACCTGGCAGGCGTCAGCCCTGCACGTCATCAACCCCTGTATTTTTTTATACTGTTAGATAAATTACATTTTAAAACTTGTTTCTGTAAGTTTGAAAATTTTATAGGATAAAGTTTATTTATTGTTCATTCTTAAAAACAAAAATGCCAGGCGATTTCAATAAGCAGAAGTACATGACAGGTGACTTAGAAAATGCACATTGATGAGGTAAAATAAACTTTATCCTGTATGATTAAAAACTTTTATATGTTTTTTAAGTAACCGTCTTAGAATATATATGTACAATGCCAGGCGGTTTTGACCAGCATAAGACCTTGCCAGGCGATGGTACAGCTGCTAAGGGCGCGCGAGTGAGAGGTGTTATAATGAACGCAAACATGTTTCTGTAAACTTGAAAATTTTTATAGGATAAAGTTTATTTATTGTTCATCTTAAAAACAAAATGCCAGGCGATTTCAATAAGCAGAAGTACATGACAGGTGACTTAGAAAAATGCACATTGATGAGGTAAAATAAACTTTATCCTGTATGATTAAAACTTTTATATGTTTTTAAGTAACCGTCTTAGAATATATATGTGCAATGCCAGGCGGTTTTGACCAGCATAAGACCTTGCCAGGCGATGGTACAGCTGCTAAGGGCGCGCGAGTGAGAGGTGTTGCGTGAATGCCTATAGTGCGAGTGAGACCGTTTATTTAATACGAACACACATATACATATATAAACACCTCTCACTCTCACATATAAAGTACAACAATACACAATATCACTGCACAATTGATAATAATATAAAGTTTGATTCTTTGAAAAATTCGAAATCACTTAACATAAGAAATGTTATAGCTCAAAGCATCCACACAAGTAAAAATCGTTGGCACAACTGACGAAATTCTTCTCTGTACGTTGTTGCTCGAGAGTAGGTATACGTCCCCTTCGTATTAAATAAACGGTCTTATTCGCACTATAGGCATTCACGCAACACCTCTCACGCGCACGCCCTTAGCAGCTGTACCATCGCCTGGCAAGGTCTTATGCTGGTCAAAACCGCCTGGCATTGCACATATATATTCTAAGATGGTTACTTAAAAAACATATAAAAGTTTTAATCATACAGGATAAAGTTTATTTTACCTCATCAATGTGCATTTTCTAAGTCACCTGTCATGTACTTCTGCTTATTGAAATCGCCTGTCAATTTTTTTTTAAGATGAAACAATCAATAAAACTTTATCCTATAAAATTTTCAAGTTTTACAGAAACATGTTTGCGTTCATATAACACCTCTCACTCGCGCGCCCTTAGCAGCTGTACCATCGCCTGGGCAAGGTCTTATGCTGGTCAAAAACCGCCTGGCATTGTACATATATATTCTAAGACGGTTACTTAAAAACATATAAAAGTTTTAATCATACAGGATAAAGTTTATTTTACCTCATCAATGTGCATTTTCTAAGTCACCTGTCATGTACTTCTGCTTATTGAAATCGCCTGGCATTTTGTTTTTAAGATGAACAATCAATAAACTTTATCCTATAAAATTTTCAAGTTTACAGAAAACATGTTTGCGTTCATATTAACACCTCTCACTCGCGCGCCCTTAGCAGCTGTACCATCGCCTGGCAAGGTCTTATGCTGGTCAAAACCGCCTGGCATTGTACATATATATTCTAAGACGGTTACTTAAAAACATATAAAAGTTTTAATCATACAGGATAAAGTTTATTTTACCTCATCAATGTGCATTTTCTAAGTCACCTGTCATGTACTTCTGCTTATTGAAATCGCCTGGCATTTTGTTTTTAAGATGAACAAATAAATAAACTTTATCCTATAAAATTTTCAAACTTACAGAAACAAGTTTTAAAATTTAATTTATCTAACAGTACAAAAAATACAGGGGTTGATGACGTGCAGGGCTGACGCCTGCCAGGTCATGGCTATTGCTTTTAGAATGCCATAAATTGTAGGTATGCAAATTTTTAACCTTACAGGAAGACCGTTACTCCCAGGGTTCACTGGCTCTTGGACTATTATATCGCCATCTGTCGATGAAGTTGGAAAAACTTCAGTCGAATATTCAGTTAGCCTAAACAAAACTTCACTATTATTATTTGTCAAGTGTTTCAAACAAAATCTTTTAGACAATAACAGACGCCTTATAGCCAAAGGTGGAATACAAGACTCCACCTCCATAACGTTTATTGGAGTTGATCTCATCGCACCTGTAATTAACCTCAAAGCTGTATTCTGAATTACATCTAATTTACTCAATTGCTTTGGATGAGCTCCTAGGTAAGCTGTACAACTATAATCGAAATGACTTCTTACCATACTCTTGTATATTATACTGAGAACTTTGGGATCTGATCCCCAAAACACTCCGCATAAATACTTCATTAAATTAACTCCTTTCTCTGCCTTTCCACAAATATAACTTATGTGTTTATAAAATTTTAATTTATCGTCCTATATATACACCCAAAAACCTGTGAACCCTTGTGAATGGAACACTAGTACCATTATAATGAAGTTTCGGTAAATACGACCTATTGCCAAACATCATACATTTACTTTTATTCACATTAATATCTAATTTAAGATTATTCTTATAATAGTATTCTAAATTAACTAAAGTACTATTAATATTCCGTTCAGCTAAGGCCATATCTTTTTCTATGGAATAACACAAAATATCATCAGCATACATTAAGAATTTAACACTATCATTATTAATGTTTTTTTAAAATTTGTGAAGTATATAAATTATATAACAAAGGTGATAGAGTAGCACCCTGCATTACTCCCCTTAAAGGCTTTTTTAGGACCAATTAAATTGCCATTATATTTAATAAATACTTGTCTCTCATATGAAAAGTTATAAAATCCATTGTAATAATTTCCCAGGAAATCCCATGTTGTGCATTATTTTGACCAACTTTCGTAAATCTACATTGTCATATGCACCTTGCACATCCAAGGAATATACACAAGGCACCCATCTTTAAATTATTACATGTTTTTTAAATCTTCAATAAATGAAAACAAAACTATCTGAACAACTTCTACCCTTACGAAACCCAAACTGATTAGATGGCAACAGCTTATGTGTCTCTATATAGTAATCTAACCGTGTTTTTTAACATTTGTTCAAATAACTTCCCTATACATGAAGAAAGTGATATAGGTCTATATGAATTAGAATCGTTATTAGGTTTATTTGGTTTAAGAATTGGAATGATACACTGTGTCTTCCATGACAAAGGAATTATATTGTATTCCCATAACTTATTATAAATGTGTAAAAGAATTTCTTTGCCACTAACATGTAAATTTTTAACTAAAATATATGGAAGGTCATCTAAACCTGGAGAAGTGTTTCGTCTAGACTTTAATGCATAATCAAGCTCATAAAAATTAAACTGTTTTAATAAAAATGTAACCGTTTCATTTGAATTATTGCACGAAAATAATTGTAAAACCTCATCCTCCTGTGGGTCTGAGTCTTGTGTGAATTTATCTATAAAAGAAGGTAACCATTCATCTCTTTTAGTGTTTATGGGTGTATTTGAACATTCTTTTAAAAATTTTTATTTTGTTCCAAATGAAAGAAGCTGGTGTATACCTGTTAAAAGTTGTACAAATATTGAACCAACTTTCTCTTTTTTGTTTTTTTATTACTAATTTCTTTAATGCATCCTGTTTTTTGTATTCAATATAATTTTCCAATGTCATTTTATTTCTATAAGTTTTAAGAGCTTCTCTAGATTTATTGACCATGTCTGAACACTCCTGATTCCACCATGGAGCTGGAGCCCTTTTTCTATGTTTTGTTGTATTTGATGAATGTCTCAAATAATGAGGAATGCATTCCTCTTTCAATTGGTTCAAAATTCCACAAAAAGAATCATATAATGTTAATGGATGTAACTCAAAGTTAAATTGATTAAAATAAACTTTTGATAAATTATGAAATTTAACCCAATCAGCTTTTTTATATAAATATTTATCTATGTCATTATTAATATTAAATGTAGATGGCGTCATATTCAAATTAATGAAAATTGGATAATGATCACTTCCTAGAGGGTCATCACCAATATCCCATTCACACAAATGAGCAATATCAGAACTAACAAAAACTAAGATCAATTGCAGATGCATTTCTATTTGGCCTTTGAATAGTTGTAGGTCTACCGTCATTCAAAATACATAAATCATGTTCATCAAAAATATTATAGATTTCCTTACCTCTAGAAGTTGTAGTTGCACATCCAAAATGATATATGATGCCCATTAAAATCTCCTAAGATTATACAAGGTTTTGCTATCCTATTAATTATACTTTTTAATTTCCTGGAAGAAAACTTTGTGCCCGTGAGGACAATAAACATTCAATATAGAAATATGAGTATCATTTACACAAATTGAAATAGCAATTGTTTGAACGTCCTGATAAAATGGAAGATTAATTTGCTGAAATTTATAATAATTTTTAATTAATAAACCTACTCCACCATGTCTATTATCTGCATTCTTACACATGAAAACATAACCAGGGAAGTTAATATATGAATTATTTTCAGTTGTCCAAGTCTCATTCAAAATACATATATCTATATCTTCCTGCGATAGTAATTGTTTCAACAAGACTTTTTTATATTATGAATACTTTGAATATTATGTTGCATTATTTTGAAACATTTTTTTAAATTGTTATTATTTTTAGTATTATATTGTCTATTATAATTTTTATTGTATAAACTATTATTATCCATTAAGGTTTTTAAGTAGAGAATCTTTTATAAATGTTAATGTAAGTGGAGTTTCATATTTTTTATTACCTAATTGTACTATAGTCTGAATAAAAGCTTTCATTATATCATTATTATTAATCAATTCATTTTTTAATTTTTGTATATTATTTTCTTTGACATGTTTATTTTTGTGCATGCTTTTTTTTATTTTCTAATGGAGGAAAATCATCATTATTTTTAATTAATTTTTTTTGCTTCAACCACTCCTGCATAAGAAATGCCACCTTTCTTTTCTAATATTTTTTTCAATTTTATTGGGCAAGACTTAGATATAGCTAAATGTGATCCACCACAGTTCGCACAAGACATATTATTATTGTTATAACATTCTCTATAGCTATGATTACCTGCACATATGGAACATTTTTGTCCAGCATGACATACCTTTGCAGAATGATTGAAGCGTAAACATTTAAAGCATTGGAGTAACGGAGGAATATATTTTGACACTGTATACGAAAACAATTCATATTGTACTGTATCAGGAAGTACGTTTGATAAAAATGTTATTGATACAGTCTCTAAGGGGACAATTTCACCATCAATTTTCTTAGTGAATCTTCTTACTGCTATTATTTCATATATTGATGATAGTTTGGTGTACAAATCCTTGCATGAAATGTTTACTGGGACAAATCTTATTACACCTGTTGTTTCAATTTCTTTTGCTGGTATATATGTATTTAAATTATGTTTCTCTATAAAATTATTATTATTGAGAAAATTATTTGCGTAATTAAACTGTTTAAAGAAGACTGCTATTTTATTTGCATTAATTCTTCTCATACTTGTGATACCCTTTATTTCTGAGCTGAAAATATGGTTCAAATAAATAGGGCTCTTATTACCTAGTTTGTTTTCTTTATTTTTTGCTTCTACAAACACTTTATACTCAACATTAGCACTGTTTTCAGGATATAATCTCTTATATCCTTGCTTATGGTATGGGCGCAGATTTATCTCCCATACCTCTTCTGGGTGACTTGGATTTTTCCCTCACCCTTTTTTTTGGGAGGATTAATTTCCCCCAATTCGTCGTCACTTTTCATTATTAAAACTCTTTAAAACCATCTATTTAAGTTAAATATTACCAAAATATCAAAGATTGAAAAAATTTTAATACTTAATTTTAGACTTCCCGCCAAAGAGTCTTTTGTTAGGTATTTTCAAAAGTTACATTCGAACAAATGTCAAGTGTCATAATAAAGTTAATGTCATTGTCATGTCAGTGAATATTATGACTATTATAGGATAATTTATTACAAACGTATACATCACTCTCGTATCTCTCGATAGAGAGGTATCCCGACAAACCACTTTCACTTCATTGATACTCATACACCTTCTCAAACACATTCGGCGGTTATAGGTACTTCTAACATCACCCCTTTTCAATAGATAATATAATGTACTAAGTATTTTCACAGTAATGTGATAGTAATGAGAAGGTAGGAGATTTTTTTATAGACATACACAGTACCATACCCGTCTTTTTAATGAGACGTGTCAGAGATAGTACTTTAACAAACACCAGTTGCGCGCCACCTATTAAACTAGGCGGTTACAAAAATATCGAATGTCTCCCTACTTCAATTAAAAGCGTAATACGATATGAGTTAAACTGTTTACATAATAATATAATCACATTAGCCAGATTCACGAATAACCTACGAAACTTATTTGTAGAATATGTTTTGTATATATACCTAAAAAAGACCACGTTAATATTTCGTAAAGCTCTAAAACTTTGCACCAAGAATACGTAATAACAATACAGTTTAAGTTTCAAAGAAGTTTCAACTCGTAAGCGGGAACCGGTTGTTGCATACAAGCACAAGTTAACTTGAGTAGTTCAATTATGCAAAGCGAGCCATCTGGTTGAACTAGCATTAACGCTTTAGGTGCATTCGGCACATGCGAAACTAAACTTTAAAGCCCGTGCATAAGAGTTATTTTTGCTTGTGTATGCTTGAGGATAATTTCTTCATAATTATTATTAATGAAATGTTTCATATTTGCATGTTGCAAAACACTTGCTTCTTACAATGAATACTACTTAAGTGAAAAAAAGGTGAATGCATTATATACCTATTTATGATGATGGTAAAGTTGTGAATTTCTCTAATAGCTTAGGTGGTGCAAACTGTGAGGAATAAGAAAAGAATATAAATTTAAATTTTCATCTAGTGTCTAAGCAAATTCTTAGTAGGTGTAACATTTATGTTTTATTGAGATACAATTCAGTTGTCAAAAAAAAGTGATTTTGTAACTGTGATCCATTCTATTTAACAAATCTTGTTAACTTTTTAAATAATTAAGTATTACTTATAATTACTACCAATTTGTTTGGGGTTTGTCAATCCCCGTTCGCTTAATGACTATGAAATAGTTTTCATTACACGTTCTGAGATTATGCATACATCACCAACTTATATTTAAACCACAAAATAGGTAAATTATATGGTTATAATAATATGTAATACGTAGATTATATAATTATTGTAATTATGGTGAAACACTTAGCTAGCAGTGTATGATACGTTTTATTGAAATTTGACTGACAGTTGAACTTACAGATGTGCAAGAGGTCAGTCAGGTCGAACTAACCTTGAAATACCCTTGGTATACGATAAAGTTATCACACAAACTTTGAACTGAATTATAAAAATAAATTTACTATATATTTACTGCTTAGCATATTGCTAACAGTGCTTATTTAATTCTCTGTAAATCAAACTATAAACCAGCACCATGGTTCGCAAATTTGTTGTCGGAGGCAACTGGAAAATGAATGGAGACAAGAAGCAGATTGCTGAAATCGTAAACAACTTGAAAGGACCTCTGGACCCCTGCGTAGAGGTCGTAGTCGGTGTCCCAGCTATCTACCTATCCTACGCCAAGGAGCTCGTGCCCGGCAACATTGGCGTTGCCGCCCAAAACTGCTGGAAAGTAGCTAAAGGCGCGTTTACCGGTGAAATTTCTCCCGCCATGATCAAAGATGTCGGCGTTGACTGGGTAATCCTTGGACACTCTGAACGCAGAACCATTTTCGGCGAAAAAGATGACCTAGTAGCAGAAAAGGTTGCCCATGCCTTGGAATCCGGCTTAAAAGTCATCGCTTGCATTGGCGAGACTCTTGAAGAGCGTGAGGCTGGTAAAACTGAAGAGGTAGTGTTCAGACAGACTAAGGCTTTGGTCCCAGCCATCGGCGGTAACTGGGCTAACGTAGTACTAGCTTATGAACCTGTCTGGGCAATTGGAACAGGCAAGACCGCATCACCACAGCAAGCGCAGGACGTCCATGCGTCTCTACGTAAGTGGTTAGTGGAGAACGTATCCCCGGCTGTAGCTGAGTCAGTCCGTATCCAATATGGTGGATCGGTGACAGCTGCAAATGCTAAGGAATTGGCGGCCTGCCCCGATATTGACGGTTTCTTGGTCGGTGGAGCTAGTCTTAAGCCAGAATTCGTAGATATTGTCAACGCTACGAAGTAGAAGTGTGAATGTGTATACCTTAGGAATTTAGTGTTATAACACTGGTCTACAAAATGAAACTTTTTGTGTGCCTTTCAATTAAATACTTTATTTTCATATTAAATTGAGGTTTCTGAATAGGAAAACAAGAATATGTTTTTTTAATTAGCTCTTATTTTAGAAATATACCTAATATACAAAATTGTTAATAATTTTAACTATTATTTTTAACTATTTTTATAACTATTATTGTTAATAATTTTAAATATTATTATTTGGATTTAACTTAACTAAAATTGAAAATATTACAATAAAAAATAATAATAACGTATTTGATTAAGATTTTCTCTTCTTTTTAGTTTGAGTTTTGTAATCACTGTTAGGGGTATCTTTTTTCAAATTCCAGCAGTAGTCCACTAACATTGACGCATTACATCAGCCCTGGTATCTCCTTTCCATTGTTCGTCACTTACATCACCACAGTTAGAAGGGAAATAATCAAGATGAGAGTGAAGAAAATGAATTTTTAGGGACATATTGCAACCCAACTGTTGATACTTTTGAAGGAATTGTTCTTTACTTTTTCTTTACTCTTATTACCCAAAAAACCATAAACGACTGCTCTTCCGAAGATTCTCATGCTTCTTTTTCAAAGCCCTGTAAAACTGAATCAATTTTTTGGTCTTTTAGAATCTCTCTTATTTGAGATCCGATAAAGATTCCTTCTTTAATTTTGAGGTTGCTTATACGTGAAAATTTACTTCGTGGGTATTAGAATGCTGGGCTATCCTTGTTGATAGCCTTCACAAAGTTTTTCATTAGTTCCAATTTTGATATGTAAAGCTGGTAGAAGAATTTTTTGGGAATTAACTAGAGGAAAGTGCTTGACGTTATTGTGTACCACGATTTGTCTTGGTTTTTAATATTAATTCTAAAATAATGGAAGGAAGTTGCTTCTAAACATTATGTTATTGAGCATCTTTGATTAGTAAGGATCACCTTACCACAAATGTAGCAAAAATGTCTGCACTATTAACAGATTTACGCGTCAAACAAAAACTGTAAATTTTTTACTAAAAATGACAAAAAATCTATTATGTTTATATGGCATAAATGCACAATAAGAGCTAACTATGAATTTTAACTTGTATATTTATGATCAGCAAATGAAATACAAGCAATACAGTATATTTTCATGTAAAAGGCAATTTTGATGTAGACCAGTGTAATCAAGAGATTTTTATGTAAATAATTATATTATTGTTTATCTTTTTTGAGTGAAATCATGAATTACTCCACTTTTTACAAGGATATTTAAAATCATTGTTTTATATGAAGTTTACTTTATTACTGTTTCATTTTGTTTTCATACTATATAAGTGTTTTAGTAATCATGTTCAAGTTTATACTGCCCTTTATGTCAAAAATCATGTATGTTATTAATCACGTTAAATTATTTATAATCTTATTTAATGCGTACTGTAATTATGAATTATACCTAGTAGGTGTTTAAAATGTTTATTGATTTTTATTTACTTACAAACACACACACATATATTTAGAGGGGAGATATATATTCTCAAGACATATGTACATAGAGTGAAGAACAAGAGCATTTATGAGAAGGTAAATGGGTGTGAGTGAAGGAAGAGATTTGTCAGGATCGTTCCAATGTGATCGTAGTGATCAATAGTCTTTGCCTAACCCTTAGGAAAATAGAAAATAGAAATAGTGCCAAAATATGTATGTCTTTAAATAAACTTACAACTATATATATCCCTTTTGGGTGGACAGAACCTTAGATACATAACAGATTAGAGAAGTAAACGTGTCTACCAGTCCATTGGCTAATGCATTCCATTGAGCCTTAGTAAGCAGTTATGTACATCCCGACCTAATAAGACATGACAGTCAGATAGACACTATATTAAAGAAGTACCTATAACCGCTGAGTGTGTATGAGGTGTATGAGTGTCAATGAAGTGAAAGTGGTTTGTCAAGAGGACAGATGACGATCCGTGATCTCTACCTACCCCTTTACAGGAAAATGGGTGTGGTGTGACCCTTAGTCTCTTAATCACTTCTTCCAACATGCTGGGAAGAAAGACAGCTAGTTAGCATTTAAGTAACATTCTAACTATATTTATTTACCTGAAATGTTTTGCCAAATAATTTTATTGCTGGGTTCAGAGGTCATACTTATCTGTATGAGAATGACTTATTTACTATTTGAGACTGGGCCGTATCACGATAAATTAAATAAACATAATATAGATACGTTTATATCTTGAATGTTTGGAGAATGACTTGACAAAAAGTAGACAGATAACTGGTAGTACACAAATACATGTATCGTTGAATCATCACTTAGTCATTTAATCCCATTCAGGATGGATAGAACTTGAGAAACAATATACCTTCAGTTATTTTAAATGGACAGGGTTGTGATGGCATTGATATGGATTATTATTGGCAGGTTATTAGCCTCTCAACCTAATCCTATAACTACAGATAAATATAATACAATTACTGACTTCATAATGATATTATTCCTACAGGTATATGTACATATATGAATGGCTGTTTAAAGAGTTAACATTGCCTCAGAATACAGAATTTACTTTGTTAGTCTATTGGCGTCAGTCTTTGACAGCGTTTTTGGCGGGAATGGTGATCATATACTCCGAAAATATACATAAATATACTCATGTCATTTCATCACGTCTGGGTGGACAGAATATCTCAGATATAATATGTTATGCCAATTTTAAAATTACTACTGAGGATTTCATAATAATACACATACATATATTCACGCCTCTACGTCCTCAACGGGATAGGCAGAGAATATCGATCGCCACATAGAACGATCCTGACAAATCTCTCTTTGTTAATTTCAACACTACATATTCTTTCAAACCACAATGTTCACGAATCACACTATTCCGTACCTTATCACACAATCTTACATTACACATTTCCCTGAGGGATCTCATTTAGATTATTCTGCCAAACCCAGCACTCACTATCATGCGTGATATTAATATGTACTATTGGTAATTAATAGTGGGGCAGCTTAGTTCTTTAGTCACCATACCGAGTAGAAAGGCAGCTACTTTTCCATTCCATTTATGTCCCACTAGCACGAGACAAATCAAAATGTATTTATACATTCACGTCTATCAATCCCCTGCGGGGTCGATAGTACCTCGGAGACTAAGTATCTCCTAGGTCACTTTTTAGCATGAATATTGGAATTGTGATGTCATAATGGAACAGTAGTGGGTGCCAGCCGATCGCCCAGTTGATTCCATTTACCTCTAGTCCCTTAGTCACCTCCTACGACATGTCGGGAAGAACGGCAGCTAGTTAGAATGCTATTTACGTTCCACCTAACACGGTACAAATCAAAACGTAATTACCTGCAAATGGCGTCGAAAATTTCAAAATGGAACGAATAAAAACTAAAGGGCCTTTCACACGGTTAAACACGAAAAATATCTTCCTATGCTAATTTCTTTGGGACCAGGAAATACTGTTATTGCATCCGCTGTCAGCCGTTCTCAAAATGGCCGACGCCGTTTGTTTAACGCGGGAAAGCGGTCTAAAATGGAAAAGAATTGGAATGGAATAAAATAACATGGTAACGTTTAAAATTCTCGAGGGAGTGGACTGGTTAAAGAATATAAACACATATAACTACTTTTGCCTCATTGGCACTCGTACACACTCGGCGGTTATAGGTACGTCTAACGTGACCCTTTTCAATATGTCGTGTCGTGTAAAGAACATTAATTATATAAAAATACAATTCAAATTGGATTATTCTTATAAGTATATTAAATGCTACCCTATAAAAAAAATGCTACCCTTATGCTTTTTCAACATATTATGTCGTAGTAAACAAATACTCGATGTATGGGATTAATAATTTGCAAATATTTCATATTTATGACAGCTCTACCCCGGTTTTTGATATTAGTTATCGAAATTTGCGTTCTTGTGATTCTATCAACCCCGGAAGGAAAGAAATTTCGAAAAACGTCCATATGAAACGTATTACGTATTTACGGGGACAAAACAGGTGCGTAGTTGCCGATTAACCCAATAAGAAATGCATTTACATTATATTACAATCAAAATTCAATGAAACTAAATTAAATTAAGTTAAATGAATTTCTATGTACATTTTCGTAATAAATATATATTTACGAAATGCCTCTAATAAAACGGTGAGAGAAAACATCACGAGTAAACTTACCTGTTTCCCGAACTAACTATTAGTGTGTTGTTAATGGCGACATAGTTTTACCACCTGTCACATTGGGTACTTACTATCTGGTCAACACGTTGGTTCGAGGTGCCCATAAAATTAATACCATCGCAATTGCGGAGATGGACACCTGAACCTCTGACTACCCCAAAAGGGTCGTGAACGTGTTTTTCTTTTGTCAAAATTAATGATATTAAATTACCTCAAACACAAAACAAACAAATAAACATTTGACAGTTGGTTTTCTAAAACAAAATCGCAGACGTGGAGTCTTAATTTCCTGCCACTACAAAGAGTTTGATAGCAAAAAGTTTCACGAGTGCACATCCTTCTTTCTAGCAACTTGGGATGTTTGGTGCTCGACCTTTGGTGTTAGTGCTTTGCTACTATAGATTAGGTCTTATAGGCGACTGATATTTAAAGGGTTTTTACGTTTATTACGCTGTTTTTCTTATTTACTTATTCACTATTTTGTCGAATTTTAAACAAACAACAAACAAACGCATTGACGACCATTAACCCTTGCGGGGTAGTCACAGGTTCAGGTTTCCATATCCGCAATTGTGAAGGTAGTAATTCTATGGATATCTCGAACCTACGTGTTGACTAGATAGTCAGTAATCAATGTGACAGGTGGTAAGCCATGTCGCTATTTACAAGCAATAACTATTACCTGTTCGACGAAAAGATACGTTTCCTCACGATGTTTTCCCTCACCGTATAATTTGATGCAGTTCGTATGTGTTTTTACTACGAAAATATACTTAGACATTCATTAAACTTCATTTCCATTGGTACATGCTTAAGCAGGATTTAAACCCTGTACCCACTGATATAGAGCCAAGCCTAACAACTGAGCTACGTCGAATGGTAATTAGTACTATTTTGATCGTTATATTTATTATGAATAACATGTGAATATTAAACATATAAACAAACATTTACTTCCCTATAAAGTAGTAGCAGATTCGATTCTTTAAAACACCGTGACCTTCCTATTCCTTGGACAATATTCCTACTATACTATTCCTATTATTCGGATAATAGTCAGCACTTTAATGACTTGAATGTATATAAATACTTGATGAGCGATGAGCTAGCAACCTGTCACTAAGGTTCCATATTGAACTCCAAAATATGTCACAAGGGACCAAGGAGGTATTATATTTGAGATCCGAAACGGAAGAAAGGACATGAATCTATGCATTTTTATGACTTATATGTACATATATACATCAGGCCCATTTCCTTACAAAAGGGTACGCAGATACTAGAAATAGTGAAAATATATGACTATACAAATAAAATTAGGCCTATCTAAAGCCAATCACAGCACGGGGCTAAAGAACAAAACGGGGCAACTTCAATAATGGAAGTTTTACCCCAAAAGATATATTAACCCCGCGTTAACTACTCCCAACAAAGTTAGGACTAAGTGTGCCTAAGTTGGCTCTCTACTCACGAGGCGAACGGTCGGGTCGACAGACCTGGGGTCTTTATTTCTCTCTGATGGTACCTCTCCGACTAACGAAGGTTGGCAGTCACTTTGGCAAATTCAGTCCGATCCCTGGCGAGATGGAACAACTCGGCGGCGCTCTTGATTCCCGTCCACTCGCGTATGTTGCGGAGCCACGACTTTTTCCTTCGTCCAACACCTCTTCTTCCGGCTATCTTGCCCATCATTGTGAGTTGCAGCAAGTCATATCTTTCATGTCTTAAAACATCTTTTCTTTTTTTGACAGTCCGCTGTAGCTCTGGCTGAGAACGGTTTATTCGACGAAGTACTTCCACATTTGAGACCTTTTGAGTCCAGCTAAGGCTAGAATGTGCACAATCACTGACACACATTTATTAGCATTTATTATTACAAGCACTGACTATATACCTTATCGGGGAACAGGTAGGTTTCCTCACGATGTTTTCGCTCACCGCAGTATTCGGTGCATTTCGCAAATTTTTTTTTATTGCCGAAAAGTTACATTTATTCCAGTGTTTGTTTAAAATCTATGTTATAAATGACACTTAACCTGGGGCTTTAGCCCACTAATGATAGTTACAAAATAACAGTTCAATAACAGATCAGTAATAGCGTAATAGTATGACTTGGTAGTGGCACACAATTTACGCCATTTTTCAAGCAAAATTTGAAACTTTTGCCGATTGTAATGGTGAAATTTGACAGTTTTGGTCAGGAGATATTAGTTAGTGCTTGTTAATGGCGAGATGGCTTACCACCTGTCACATTGAGTACTGACTATCTGGTAAACACGTGGGATCGAGGTGTCTATAGAATTACTACCTTCGGAATTGTGGATATGGAAACATGAACCTCTGACTACCCTGCAAGGGTTAATGGTCGTGAATGCGTTTTGTTTTGTGTTAAATAAGGTAAAAATTCATAATTTCTTCTTATACCGGTTGTGCATAGGATGAAGAACAGAAGAGCATGTATGAGAAAGTTTATGAATGTAGCGGGTAATACAGATTTTTCGCTTGTTGTGATAATCTATGCCTATTCCGTTAGAGGAAATGGTTTGCATATATTTATGTCTAAACTTCTTGGTAATAAATCAATCCAAGTTTCAGATACTCTAGGTATATAAATTAAAATCAATTTCCCACTCGACCAGCCCACCCAACGGTCGGCCCGACACCCCACCCGACAATCTTCACGTGAATAGCACAGTTTCTCTACGAAGATCTCGCAAAGATTAGCTAATAGTTTACAACCGCTCAGCTCGGTATTAGAATGGAATCTGCCAGGCAGTTATTTCGAAGCATACGGCTTAAGGCGTTGAAGTCCAAGTCTCTAGCGATTTAAAACTAAAGTCGGGTTTGGAAATTCAATACAAGTAGATTTATGTGCCAAGATCTATGTGCCACATCACTGTCGTTGTGGGAAGTGGGTGGATCAGTTGGGATACCACGGGCTATCGTGCCAGAAGAGCGCCGGACGTCTCCCTCGGCATGCTGGGTTGAATGATGTCATCCGCCGGGCTCTTGCTACCATAAGCGTTCCAGCGGTTCTGGAGCCGGTGGGCATCCTCAGGGATGATGGCAAGAGGCCTGATGGGATGACATTGGTTCCTTGGAAGGATGGGAGGGCGTTGGTTTGGGATGCCACCTGCGTCGATACTCTGGCGCCTTCTCATCTTTCCGGCTCGGCTACGAGGGCGGGTGACGCGGCTTCGGGTGCGGAGGCGTTGAAGCAGCGAAAGTACAGCGGTGTTACTACTGAGTATCACTTTGTACCTTTTGCTGTGGAGACCCTGGGCCCGTGGGGTCCGAGCACGAAGTCTTTTGTAAAGGAGGTCGCTTCCCGTTTGGTGGAGGCCAGCGGGGACTCAAGGGCCGGTGCGTATTTCGCCCAGCGCATCAGCATAGCTGTGCAACGGGGAAATGCCACCAGCCTTCTTGGGACACTTCCTGCCACTGCCAGTGATTTGGCAGATATATTTTATTTGTAAATATATTTAGCTTTAAGATTTTATTTTATATTTATCAGTCTATTTTCAACTTTATTTATCTAGATATTATTTTGATTTATTACCTCTTGTAAATATTGTTTAATAATTTAATAAACTTCTTATAGTATTTAATTATTTTGTCGACTTTTGCGACAGAGCAAAAGCTAATTGCTCACATTCTATTTCAATCTTAAGCCAACATGTGAACATATATAAAAACTTTCCGTAGTAGATTTACATACATTATATTGACTAAGGATGACGTAAGAAGGATTTATAATGGCCGAGTGTGTATAAGGAGGCCTATGTGAAACCTAATAGTATGATTGTACGTTCGCGTTCACGACCATTAACCCTTGCGGGGTAGTCAGAGGTTCAGGTGTCTATCTCCGCAATTGCGAAGGTAGTAATTCTATGGCCACCTTGAACCCACGTGTTAACCAGATAGTTAGTACTCAATGTGACAGGTGGTCAGCCATGATTGTATGTATTAGTTACATTTACTTGCAGATATTGACGTTCATACATCACTTTCGGGGTGGACAGAACCTAAGAAACACAATACTATATTCTAGGTCACTTTTTAGCATGAATATTAGCAGTACATATAACCGCCGAGTGTGTATGGGAAGATGTATGAGTGTTAATGAAGCGAAATTGGTCTGTCAGGATCGGGACAAATAGGGATCCGTGATCTATGCCTACCCCTCTACAGGGAATCAGGCGTGATGTGTATATATGTATCTATATTGGGGTTGTGATGTCATATAGAATCATTGCGACAGGTTACTAGTCCATCGCCCAATAGATTCCATTTACCCCTATACCCTTAGTCGCCTCCTACAACATACCAGTTAGGACAACTTAGCATTCTTTTGACGACCTCCGTGGCGCGATCGGTTAGACACCAACGCTAATTCGTGAGGTCCCGGGTTCGATTCCCGGTGGAGGCAGAGTTAAGAACTACGCTTTTCTACTGCTTTCCAGTCTGGTCGTTGACTATATATGCTATATATGTATTTATCTATATGTAATATGTATACATTTCTTAAATATACGTTGACTAGTACCCTTAACACAAGTTTTAAATGTACTTACCAAGGGGCTAGTTCAATTGGTGTAATAATGTCCAAATATTATTATTATTATTATTTTCACAGACCAGCACAGGACCTCTGTCTACCTCGCAAGGGTTTAGTCGTGAAGATATTCTAAGCACTAACTAGAATCGTCTTGTGGTTTTTAGAGTGCCTAGCTTAATTCAAGTGGATTTATGCCCTAGACTAGACTGAGTTAGTGCTCACGTGCGTACCTGTAGTGTTGCCAGGGTGAAATCATTTGCCTGAATGTGGGAGAATGTTAAGCTAGGTTGGGTTTTGGTAGGGTTTGGATGGGTGACCGTATTTATACACATATATATGTACATTAATTACTACTACACTATTAAAGGCCGCGACTACATAATATACATATATGTATATGTCGCACACCCGCTAAAATACTGTCATAACTCAAAAATCATGTTTTTTCAGTACGGGCAAAAACGTGTTTGAAAAAAAAAACTACTTTTTTATAATATAAATCTTTATTAACCAGTAACTTGCCTTACATTACTAGAATCAGTTTTTAACGTACTCTTTAGTTTTTAATAATAAATTAAATAAAAAGACGTCTAAACTACATTTATGACACTTTTTTAGAAAAGATATTAGACATTTTGTCATAATTAGGTTAACAATTTTGAGTTATAACACTAAATTATGACAAAATGTCTAATATTTTTTGCATAGATTTTTCTATATTTTGACTTATGATAGTCTTGTACGATAAATAGGTAGGAAAAACACTGTAACTTTTCGAGATATTGCTTGCACAAAGCGAAATGTAACACTGTTTGAGGAAGGACGGGGGACAATCTTCTATAATATTATACCATCACAACGCAATCTGGAGGGTTTTTTGTGGAACTAGAAATGTGGTGTTCTTGTAAAATAAAATACATGAAATTTTAACAACAGTGGCTTACTTTTTTAAAATTTGAAAGATTTTGATTTATGACACTATATTAGCGGATGTGCGATGTGTATATACATACATATATATATATATATATATAGCCGCGGACTTTAATCCCTTTCGGGGTGGACAGAACCTCGGAAACTTGATATCTCCTTGGTCACGTCGTTGCTAGGCCATTGCCCAATAAATACCAATGACACCTTGTCGCCTCTTACGACATGCCAGAATTACAGCAGATAGTTAGCATTCTTTTTACGTCCCAGATTAGCATTATTATTTGTTGTTTGTTTAAATAATAAATAAATTAATACTACGCATGCGTACCAATGGAAATGAAGTATAATGAATTTCAATGAACTGTTACGTAATAAAAATACATTTGCGAAATGCATCGAATACTACAGTATGAGAATAAATAGTACTTGTAATGTCGACATGGCTTACCACCTGTCACATTGAGTACTGACATCTAGACAAAAACAGTTTGAGGTGGCCATAGAATTACTACCTTTGCAATCGCGGAGATGAACACTTGAATTTCTGACTTTATGGTTATTATTAATGTAAGAATAAAAGTGGCCATTTTCCCAATCATCTCATGGTATCCCTAACAGTGTTAGTACTTATGCACATGTTAGACTGTCATGCACCGATGCATGTCTACCCCGTGTGTTTATCCAGCTTGAACGTAGGGTAAGGAATTTACGTTACGACTGGGTTTCTTGACAAGGTAGGTAGGGGAATGGCTGAATAATGTTGAAGAGGTTTTTTGGTAAATATATTTAAATATATTTATTGAATAATAGAATTAAAAATAGAGTGATAAGGGAAGGTTTCGGTTTGAAAGAAGATGTAGTGACTATGATTGAAAAGATGCCTCGATGGTTTGGATATGTTATGCGGATGAATGATAGCAGATTGACAAAAGGAATATATATGAGTGAAGTGGAAGGGCGGTTACGTAGGGGCCGGCCTAATAAGACATATAACAGTCAGATAGACGCTATATTGAAAAAAGGTGACATTCGGATAACCTATAACCTGTTATATAATCTGAATATACGTACATACACATCACGCCTGATATACTATGACAGTGTTACACCAATTAAACTAGCCCCTTGGTAAGTACACTTAAGGCTTATGTTTCAGATATAAGAATGCTATATAACCCATTACCCTGTAGAGGGGTAGGCAGAGATCGCGGATCCCCATGTCCCGATTCTGACCAACCACTTTCGCTTCATTGAAACTTTAAAACAGGAAGAACGGCAGCTAGTTAGCATTCTTTTTACGTCCCAATCGGGTAAAAGATACATACATACGCATTCACGACCATTAACCCTTGCGGGGTAGTCAGAGGTTCAGGTTTCCGCAATTGGGAAGGTAGTAATTCTATGGACACCTCGAACCCACGTGTTGACCAGATAGTCAGTACTCAATGTGACAGGTGGTAAGCCATGTCACTATTTACAGGTAGGTTTCTTGATTTCCTTCACCGTATAATTCGATGCATTTCGTAAATGTGTATTTATTACGAAAATGTACATGGAAATTCATTAAACTTCATTTCCATTGGTACATGCTCAAGCAGGATTTGAACCCTGTACCCACTGATACAGAGCCAAGCCCCAAACAACTGAGCTACGTCGAAGGTACAAGATAATATTCAATATGAAAGATAATATTGAGTTTCGGGGTAATTAATATTAACTTTAGTTGTGATAAAATCAAAGTTAACAATAGCTCGCCAATTTTGTTGAAACTAGAAACTTGTTATCTAGTACAGATATTATGGCCGTGATTGGATCGAATGAAGATTGGGATTCAAAATGGTTTAGTTTCTTATGTATTTTTCATAAAAAGGTATGAGAAGGTGTATTGAAAAATATACTGAAAAAGGGTGACGTTAGAAGTACCAATTACCATCGACTATGCAATACAAGGTGCAATAGTGTCAATGAAGCAAAAGTGGTTTGTTATGCTGTAATAAATAAAATAGTTATGCTATAGAACTTGATAAGCGTTCAAGCGGTTAACTTGACCTCAAATTAGATTGAAGAGCAACGACGAGTGTTCTTTTTACTCAATCATATAGATTTTGTGATACTTTGAGTATTAAAATAAATGAATAGACTGAAATTTCGGTCATTATATCAGAAAGAAATCAAAGCAATTGTGGTGATACATAGGAGCTTTCTAAACGCTTAAGTGCTTTGTCATTTACAATCCATTTCTTTATTGACCAGTTGTAAATTACAAGTACCTTCCATATTTCATGAGAACTTTCAGCTAATTTATTGGATTTTTATTATCTTTTCTTTCAATATGAGATGAGCATTAGTACTTTATGGCAATAAAGATACATGAGAAATGCATCAAATACAGTAAGGTACTCGATGTAGAAAAACTCTACTCTATACTACTATTCCTCGGGACAGGTAATAGTTAGTGCTTGTAAATGGCGACACGGTTTACCACCTGTCACATTGAGTACTGACAATCTGGTTAACAATTTAGTTCGAGGCAATTATATCACTTACATCACTATTGCGGAGACAGATATGTATGTAAACCTCTTACTAACCCGTAAGGGATAGCGGTAGAAAAAATATTTCATTTCTTATTTTTTTAAATTTCGTTTCTGTATTTAATGAGTCTGCTTATCGAGAACCTAAGTCCACTAATGTTTTGTGCATAATCTCAGTTCAATAACACTTTACTAACAGTGTGAAGTTGTTCGATGAATAAATGTGTCAAATTTTATTAATTTTAAGGCGAAATTTGACACTTTGGCTGTCATCAATGGTGAATTTGACAGTTTTGCTAATCCACTTCCAACTTACACTATTACTGAAGTGTTATTGAAGTATGTTTGTGCTAAATTAGTGGACTTGGGCCCCTGGTAGTTTTTATACAGAGTGGCTTAATAATATTGGCAGTATCGTAGATATACTCGTACTTTTGAGCTTACTACCTGATTAATTAAAGAGTTAATCATCAGAAATGCTTAGGTTTTATGTAAAAGTTGACAAATAAGTACTGGATGTCCTATGATTATCTATGGTGAAATTATCTGTTATTGAGCTAAAGTATATGTATAAAAAATAAAAAACATTTAAGGCGTCTGTTTAGCACTTCAGAATTTATTGATAATAATTCTTTTGTTACATTTATCAAATATTATGTAACTTTAACAAAACACATTCATTTTGACTCTAACACTATCTTAACCAACATACAAAAAATATGACATTTCATATATTACAAACCTAAAACTAATACATATTCATTCACGTCCTTCAACCCCTTTTGGGGTGGACAAAACCTTGGAAATATAATATCTTCAAGGTAACTTTTTACCAAGAATATTGGGGTTGCGATGTCATAATGGAACATTGGTGTCAGTTTACTATCTCATCGCCCAATAGATTCTATTTTACCATTTTAAGGGACTTAAATAACCTAAAAATAACTTAACCTAAAAACTAACCTATCATATTTTCAAATACCTACTAATTCTTTCAATAAAACTGTCGCTTAACACAGGTTTAGGACCTGACAAATCCACATTTTTCTTCAAACTCGCCACCGTGGAGGCTAAATAATCCCCTGGCGAGGGATAACTACCTGTAGACGAAACTATATTTCCGTTATATGTAGCTTTAGGACCTCCAATCAAAACTACATGTTCAGTTGTAGCTTTGTAGTTTTTCTTAGGTTTGGCTGTAGTTGACGGAACGTTCAATTCTATTGGAATTTTCTTCTTGGATGCTTTTTGTAGGAACAAAGGTTTCAGTTCTTCATAACTGGGTACTAGCTTGTTGGTTTTTGGTCTACCTGTGACTACAATAACACCAATTTTTTGTTTTTTCTTAGTAGGTTTTTTACCTGTGTTTTCGGCGAACCGTGCAAATTTTGCTTTGTGCGGAGCGTATCCATCAAAATCATCACCATAGTCCGTTTCAAATTCATCATTCGTATAGTCTCTCGAAACATCATCGTATTGGCTGTAATAGTCTGTTTTATCTGCTTCCTTCACTTGGAAATTCCTTCCTTCATTCAAATTCCTATTAACATAAGGTACGTAGAAATTATCATTGTAATTACTTATCGGTACATCGGCGTAATCATTATTTATTTTATTCGTATAGTCATCAAAGTCTACTCTTTCATGATCGTAATTCTTAACAATAGCTTCTTTTTTAGGACTATTAGTGCCATCTTGTGTATCATATCGTACATCCGCATGATACCCGTTTTCATCAGCTGTGTATGAGACTATTTGCATTCGTCCATCTGGTAATCTGACCCTGTATTCCCCATTAGTAGCGGATCCCCTGCTCTGCTGGGAATGAGAGAAGTCGTCTCCAGTTTTATGGTCGCGTACTATGTAGGAAAATGCGTAGTTTGCGTTCTGGAATATAAAGAAACATTATATTTATTCTTACAACATTTACTCGTAATATTGTATATGTGCAAAAGTAGTCATAATCTACATTGACAAACAAAGATCCAAAAAGAAAAGAAGAAGAATATTATCAATTAATCATCGATAAATTAATTATCTTTTATCACTTACAATCATTATATTTATAAGCAATTCATACAAAAACCTAAGCCTTAAAAAACGCTCTAATTTCATCAGTATAAAGAAATTTTAGGCTTTTTCTGTATACACATACAGATATTCATGAAATGAAATGCTTTTTATTCAATATAAGAATCATAATATCACTTATTGAAAGTAAAAAAGAAATTCACATGAAAAATTGTCATTAAAATTTGATAATCTAAAAAAAAAATAATCTAATTAAACTATTGGCATTTCATAAACGAAAAACCTGCCTGAAACTATCAATCGCCACCTGGAACGATCCTGACAAATTTTTCTTGCTTCATTCACACCCATTACACCACTCATACATACACATATATACAGTCTGAGACATCATATAGTAACTAAAATAAAGAAGAGAATTAAAGGTAGAGAAAGCTTAAAAGTCTTTACAAATTAAGCAATATACTTATATGTATTTGTTTATAACAGTCAGATAGACGCTATATTGAAAAAAGGTGACGTTAGGAATACCTATAACCGCCGAGAGTGTACGAGAGGATGTATGAATGTCAATGAAGCGAAAGTGGTCTGTC
Source organism: Leucoptera coffeella (assembly GCA_030578115.1). Taxonomy (NCBI): domain Eukaryota; kingdom Metazoa; phylum Arthropoda; class Insecta; order Lepidoptera; family Lyonetiidae; genus Leucoptera; species Leucoptera coffeella. Next base: position 49,328 of record JAMBLF010001470.1, on the reverse strand, counting down.
AGGATCGGGACAAATGGGGATCCGTGATCTCTGCCTACCCCTCTACAGGGAATCAGGCGTGATGTGTATGTATGTATTTGTTCAAAACGAACTCTATCGAGGCATATATAGTTTTTGTAGCTCTAACTTTAGACTTAAGCAAACTTTAGATGTACCTGGTTGTAATCTTTGTCAACATCATCTACATCCAAAGCATTAGTATCATAATTCTTCAATTGTGTCGTAGGTCGTTTTAACTGAAACAATAAAAATATGGTAAATTGATTTACTATGGGGATTTACTATAATTCAACGTAGCTCAGTTGTTTGGGGCTTGACTCTATCAGTGGGTACAGGGTTCAAATCCCGCTTGAGCATGTACCAAAGGAAATGGAGTTTTGTGAATTTCTATGTACATTTTCGTATGAAAAACACATTTACGAAATGCATCGAATTATACGGTGAGGGAAAACTTCGTGAGGAAATCTACCTGTACGTCGAACAGGTTAGTGTTTATGAATGGCGACATGGCTTACCACCTGTCACATTGAGTACTGACTATCTGGTCAACACGTGGCTTCGAGGTGTCCATGGAATTACTACCTTCGCAATTGCGGTGATGGAAATCTGACATTCACACATCATCTGTGACAGGTGGTAAGCCATGTCGCCATATACAAGCACTAACTCTATAATTCGATGCATTTCGTAAATGTATTTTTATTACGAAAATATACATAGATGGTAAAAAAACATCTTTTTAATTGACTATCATACATAGGTTGCGACTCGCCACTACATGTCCCTTTGTATGCTTAAATCTTTGAAACTACGCAACGAATTATGATGCGGTTTTTTTAATAGATAGAGTGATTCAAGGAAGGTTATATGTATAATAACATCCATTAAATAGTGGAGTAGGCTATATATTTTAGACCCGTGCGAAGCCGGAGCGGGTCACTAGTTTAAGTATATAATAAAAAGTACCTGTTTAAGTCTCTCTTTCTCATTCTTCTGTTGTACGTTTACTAATTGTTTGTTCGCGTGCTCTGACAGGACTTTGTAGATGGGATGTAGAACCGGCTTTTCCTGGAACAAGAGTCTCTTATTAGCCAGGGACGTAATAGAATTGTAACTAGCTGCCATTCTGCTCGGATTGTGACGTAAGTAATCATATAAATTAGGGGTGATTATAAAATATGAGGGGATGAGAGTAATAACTTTATTTTAAACACATATGTATATTCATATATGTATATAATATGTTTAATAATTTCGTTAACTATTATGGTATTTAATCTCTTTTGAGCCGGTCGCAACTTCTCAATTATAATACACCTTGCTTATCGTTAACATATAAAGAAAGAAAACATTTGTTTAGACACAGGGACAGCTCACAACAATAATCATAAAGTTAATCCTGCATATACTTTGGATGTGAGAGTTACTTATCATAATTATTATTGTCAAGCGCCTATTGGATACAATTTGCTTTTAATTTTTATATCTCCTTCTTATACCATGAAGAAAGGTAGGTACTAACTCTATTAACATCAAAGACTAGCAATTGTTCTATAAAATGAAACTTTATATACATTCACGTCCTCTAAACCCTTTTGGGGTGGACAGAACCTTGGAGACTTGAAAACGTCTTCTTGGTCACTTTATAGCATTATTATTGTGGTTTTGATGAAACAACGGAACATTGGTGACAGGTGACATATCGCCCAATATATTCCATTTACCCCAAGTCTCGTAGTCGACTCCTACGACATGCCAGGAAGAACGGCAGCTAGTTAGCATTCTATTAATAGTCCAGACTAGCAAAGGCTAGACTTAATAAAATGAAATTGCCCATTCCATCATTCTGTTTCGTTGAAACCATTAATCACATAGACCACTCTTAAATGCAACAACAGCGAAGAGAAAAGAAAATATTAATAGTCACTCAGAGATGGTTTAAGGAGAAATGGTTCAGTAGAATAATATTTTGAGATTCTGTAACTTTGTGGACGCAATGGTTTATTGTAGACTAGCGACCCACTCCGGCTTCGCACTTCTGGCTATTAAATGAATGTTATTATACATATAAAACTTCCTCTTGAATCACTCTATCTATTAAAAAAACCGCATCAAAATCCGTTGCGTAGTTTCAAAGATTTAAGCATACAAAGGGACATAGGGACAGAGAAAGCGACTTTGTTTTATACTATGTAGTGATATCAAACGTCTAATTTGATGACACAATATATGTAAGTAAAATAGATGATCGTCGAATTTTATGATATATAATTTAAGATGCGTTAAATTTGGTTTTGAATAGGTAAATGACTTGTAAATCCCAGAAGCGTATTGTAAATATTATTACCGCTATTATTTTTCATTCTAATTTATCATAAAATTTTAGTTTTGCTGACAATGTTGGAAAAAAAAGAGGTGTATTGTGCATCATCTATGTTCTTAAATTTTCTGATGTGTCTCAAAAAAGACAACTTATGAATAAGGAAAAATTATGTTTCATCATATTTTGTATTTTCGATTCAAATTTAGTTTAATTTATTAGTCAAAGGCTTGAGTGCTCATCTCCCTCGTCCCTTGAAGCCGAATTTAACTAGATAGACAGCACCCAACGTGACAGGTAGTGAACCGCATCGCCGTATACGAGCACTGGCTACCTATCCCGAGGGATATGCAGGTTTCCTCACGATGTTTTCCCTTATCGTTAAGTAGAATGTTAAGAATGTGTGAAAGAATTAATGGTTTTGTACGCTGAAGCCACGGCAGACCATGTTGAGACGCTTTAACTTAGATTAAGATCTTTTGTGCACACTCTCTCTAAGCCGTTTTCGACCCTCTCTTGGGTGTAGGCCTCCTTCAGCACCTTCCAGCGACTTCGGTCTTGTGCAGTCTCAATCCATTTCTTCCCAGCTGTTTTCTTGACATCGTCATGCCATCGCATCTGGGACCTTCTTTGGTCTTTTTTCTCCCCAGGGCCTCCAATCCACCAATGCCAAATATGTAAATTGTGCTCACATGTTTCACAAATAAATGCATTTGACGACCTCCGTGGCGCGATCGGTTAGCCGCCGGAACGCTAATCGTGAGGTCCCAAAGATTCCCGGTGGTGGTACAGTTAAGAACTACGCTTTTCTACTGCTTTCCAGTCTGGTCGTTGATTATATATGATATATGTATTTATCTATGTATAATATGTATAAATTTCTTAAATATACGTTGACTAGTACCCTTAACACAAGTCTTAAATGAACTTACCAAGGGGCTAGTTCAATTGGTGTAATAATGTCCAAATATTATTATTTATTAAATAGATTTTGATTTTGAATGTTCGCCCACAGACCCCTAAATTAAGCACAGATAAAACAGAGGCTAGTTGCCACCTGTTCCTTAGCGGTGGCACAATGAGTAGTTCTCATAATCAATCATGGCGGCGCAAGAATGGTTGATGCGAAAGAATCGTGACTCACTATCTGGGGATGAGTGGGGCCAGGAAACCAGCGGGTAAAAACTAAAAGATGAACGCGGTAGCGACCATTAACCCATGTAGTCAGAGGTTCAGAACCCACGTGTTGATTAGATTAGTCAGTACTCAATGTGACAGGTGGTAAACCATGTCGCCATTTACAAGTACTAACTAATTATCTGATCGGGTAACAGATAGGTTTCCTCACGATGTTTTCCTTTACCGTAAAGTATTTTTCTAAAACCAGCGTGGTAGGGAAAAATACTAGTTATAATTAAAGGTATGTTACTCGAGTATTTACATAGCTATTTACGTACTGTTACCCTTTCGGGGTAAACTGAACGTCGGAGATATGATAATATCTCCTAAGTCAACTTTAGCATGAATATATTGAGGTTGCGTTGTCATATGAAATATTGGTGAAAGTTTGTTAGCCTATCGCCCAATAATATCAATTTACACTACTAGACTAGGTCCTTTAGTCGCTTCTTACGACATGTCGGGAAGAACGTAAGCTAGTTAACATTCTTTTTACGACCCACCTAGCACAGGAAAACATTTAACTAAATATTTTACATTTTAATACCCATTAACCCGGGAATTTACGAAAGAATTTATGTGCAGTTATTATTTGTCATTCATAATATACTTAGCTCTGATTTCACTGTAGATTTTAGTAGTAGTTTCCTAAGATATGTCATTCATTCCTTATACTTAAGAGACACTGATTAAAACCTTTAATTGTTAAATATGTAAATTTATGAGGCCGACTTAATCTTTCGATGGCCTAAATAAAATAGAATAAAAATACAACATTTTTGTAAATATTATATATTTTAATACCCACTAACCCTCGTGTTTCCTGGCCCGAGAAGTCGTTTGATCAACACAAAGATTGCAAGTCAAAAGAATGGTCACAGGACGGGACTGACCTAAATAGCACCCGCACTCTATTCCCTGCTTATCGGCACAGAGCCTACCTCTTCATAGACTAGGTGGTTTTTGTTACATAATATAATGTTTGTTTGTTTCGACTAGTATTAGTTGAAATGGTTACGGTTTACTGTATCGATATTAACGATTTATTGCAAGGGTAAGGTAGATTTGATCGAAACCTTACCCGAATAATAAAGAGTAAAAAATATGATTTCAAGCCCACAAAATTTATTTGCTAAATCCGTTTTTATGGACTATTGTGTTGCGGAGCGAAGTGGGTAAGACGTCTGACTTCTTAGGAGGTCCTAGATTCAAAGCCCGACTCTGGCGTGTACCAATGAATGAAACTTAAATATGTGTTTTTTATTTACGTACATACAGTCGCTAATGGTGAGGGTAAACATTCCAGTGACCCATACCTAAAATGCTTTATAAATTTTGGAGATGGCCACTCAAACCCCTGACTACCCCCCACAATAAAAAGGTAGTGTGTATATAGACGTCGCGAAGCGTAAATGTATCTATTGCGTAAATAATTATTATGTTTATATGGCTCTGCACATGGCTTGAGTAGCGGCAATTCAGCCAAAACCACGTACTAACGAGCGAAGCTGTGTATTTATATAGTATTTTTTATTTAGATTTTTTCATATACTAATTTATAGTAGAATGAGAAACATGTGGCTAAGGTGGTGAGACAAATGATTTGGAAAACCAAATGTTACGTGTTCGATCTCCAGTTTCTCAGTCCACGGATATTATTTAGGTTTTTTTTTTTGTTTTTATGCTTAAATGAATAAAAATACGTCCTATATATTTTACTGCATATATTTTACGTCTTAGTTCGACAACGCGGATTTACGGTTTACATATTATATAATCCATAAACTATCTCCCACTACAAAAAGATCAAAAAGATAAGTAATAAAGTTTTATATGGACTAACACACACATCTATTATTCTTATTTTAAACCACATTTTTTTTCTCCTCGCTTCTTAACTACATGTCTACACCAATCAAATAAGCATTCCTACAAGTATCATTGTATATATATATATATATATATATATATATATATATCTCGACGACCTCCGTGGCTTGATCGGTTAGAGTCGTTGATTATATACGCTATCTGTATTTATCTATACATAATATGTATACATTTCTTAAATATACGTTGACTAGTACCCTTAACACAAGTCTTAAATGTACTTACCAAGGGGCTAGTTTAATTGGTGTAATAATGTCCCAAATATTATTATTATTATTATTTAAGTCACCCATAAAACAAAAAATACCCCCATATTCCACTAGTCTATTTTCTCCCCTACACTGTGTTCCCTATTGTGTCTCCGAGAAATAAAGTGACTCTATGCAAGGCCACTCCAACATGGTCCAAGATTAAAATGCTCCGCTATTCCGGGACCAATCTACTGGCTGTCACGGACTCTGATATGCTGCCATAGTGTAGCATGCACTTTGTAATACATACGTATACATTCATGTACTTAAATCCCTTTTGGAGTGGACAGAACCTCGGAGATATCTAATATGCCACAGTTTAGAATGAAGATTGTGATCGTGATGTCATGTAGAATATAGGTGACAGGTTGATAGCCCATTGTCCAATAGATTTCATTGACCCCTAGTCATAGTCATGATGTTTTCCCTCACCTGAACTTCATCGGTTCGATTTCGAAAATACCATATTTTTTATAAGAATAATTGGTGACAGGTTGCTAGCTTATCCATTGACCCCAAGTCCCTTAGTCGCCTTCTAAACATGCCAGGGATAACACCAGCTACTTAGTACACTTTTTATGTCCCAGACTACCACGGGACTATATTATTATATAATTAAAAAAAAAATAGTTACAACTTACCCCATAATCCTCATAGTTGACTGCACCATAATTACTGTCACTCAACAACGGGTCCTGAACATCTATTAGATTATAATCTTCACTATACGCTTTACTGTTCGGGTTAACATACACTAACGGGGTTACACTATAAAGGGGGTTTGGTGTAACATTGTCTCTAGGTGTTACACTGAACAGGGAGTTAGGTGTAACATTGTCTCTCTGTGTTACACTAAAAAGGGAGTTAGGTGTAACATTGTCTCTTGGGGTTACACTGAAAATGGGGTTCGGTGTAACATAGTTCAAATCGTAGTTGTAAGGACGATATGAATGGGTGCGGGTTAGTAAGCCGGGTTGGTATTGGATTCTATTAACTGATGGTTCGGCAACAGTGTTAAAAGTTTCGATTTCTGACGCGGTGGGGTTTGCTTCTGTCGTAACATAGATGGCGGGAGAATCTTTGTTCTGAGACGGTTTTGAGTTCTGTGGAATAGATAAAATAAATTAAAATGACTATTATCCCTTCTATAATTAATTATATGTATGATTGCATACTTGTATTATTGAATTCTACGGTGAGGGAAAACATCGTGAGGAAACCTACCTGTTCGCCGATCAGCTAATAGTTAGTGCTTGTAAACGGCGACATGGCTTACAACCCGTCACAATGAGTACTGACTAACTGGTTAACACGTGGGTTCGAGGTGGCTTTAGAATTACTACCTTCGCAATTGCGGAGATGGACACATGTACTTTTGACTGCCGCACAAGGGTTAATGGTGGTGAACGTGTTTGTCGTTAGTCTATGTGTGTACTCACTCGATTGTCTTCAGGAGGGTTTGGGTTGAGGTCACTTCTTAACACAGACTCTATCAGAGGCTTAGAGGTCACAACGAGAGGGTTCCTACGAGGCGGGGGACCATCGTTTGGGAATAAAACGGGACCCTGTCTGAGAAGAAAAAGTTTATTAGAGGTCTTAGTGGGTTCAAGGTTTGATTTGAATTTGGAACAGATTAATTTTCCATTTCTATACATATATACGTATCAGAGTCATTTCTCGATCCTGAAAAATCACATCCGCTTCACTGACAACTATATATGTACCTCTTCATGCACACTCGGCGGTTATAGGTACATTTAACGTTACCATTTTTCAATATGGCGTCTATCAGATAATTCTTAAGGCCGGCCTAATAATTCATATTATGCAGGCCTCAACGTAAGCACTATACTAAGCCCCGTGCTAGTCTGGGACGTAAAAGAATGGTCACTAGCTGCCGTTCTTCCCGGCATGTTGTAGGAGGTGACTAAGGTACTAGGGGTAAATGGAATCTATTCGGTGATAGGCTAGCAACCTGTCAACAATGATCCATATGACATTACAATCTTAATATCCATGCTAAAAAGAGACCTATGAGATACATACGATCTTCTTAGGGTTCTGTCTACTCCTAAAAGGATTTGAGGACGTGAATGTATATATGTATATCTACTAGTGACCCGCTCCGGCTTTGCACGGGTATAAAATATATAGCCTACTCCACTATTTAATGGATGTTATTATACATATAAACCTTCCTCTTGAATCACTCTATCCATTAAAAAAAACGCATCAAAATCGTTGCGTAGTTTCAAAGATTTAAGCATACAAAGGGACATAGGGACAAAGAAAGCGACTTTGTTTTATACTATGTAGTGAAATACATATACATATATGTATGTATCTATGTAAAAAAGAAAGGCTGTAAAACTAACTTACTTGGTAGGTTCAGGTTGGTCAATTTGGTACTGTTTACCACTCAGGAAATCTACGAGTTGGTCTCCAAAATATGCTGAGGATATTTCTTCACCAGTTGATATATGGAGCGAGAATATCAGTAATATATGTAATATTAGTATCATTGTAGAATCTGAAACAAAAGTATTATATTAATATACATAGGTGTATGTAGTGAAAAGAACAGAAGAGTATAATAATAATTTATTTATTTAATTCTGAAATGTACGTCACCCTAACAGGTAACCTTTCGGTGACGTACTAATTACAAGGTATCGAACAATGTATACTTCAATACAAAAATTAATTACTACATATCAATATATGAAATAAAATTTAAAGAAAAATTATATAATGTTATAATGATAACAAATGTATACACACACACCTAATTTTTGGACATTGCACCAATTGAACTAGCCCCTTGGTAAGTACATCTTAAGACTTGTGTTCAGGGTACTAGTCAACGTATGTATAAGAAATATTACTTATTACACATAGATAAATACATATGTATATAGCATATTATATAATCAACGACCAGACTGTGCAGAAGAAAAGCGTTAACTCTGCCTTCACCGGGAATCGAAACCGGGACCTCACGATTAGCGTTCAGGTGCTTAACCAATCGCGCCACGGAGGTCGTCGAAATATCTCCCGTATACTGTTGTCACGTGCTGGTTTGGGACGTAAAAAGAATGCTAACTAGCTGCCGTTCTTCCCGGCATGTAGGAGGCGACTAAGGAACTTGGTCTAAATGTAATCGGTTAGGTAATGGATTAGCAACTCTCCTACAATTAGGCTAAAAAGTGACCTAGGAGGTATTATATCTCCGAGGTTCTGTCCACCTCAAAAATGATTAAATGACGTGAATGCATATAAATAAAGGATTAATATTATTCATATACAACTCAGTTCCATTACTACGAAAATTACGTAAGCTATCAATAGCACTATTCTAGTAATTAGTTTGAACTGTATATGCAATTGAACTGTGAAGTAACTGTAATTAAACTTTGCAAGATTTGCAAGTCAACTTGTTCAATACCTTGGGAATATGGTTACTAATACATTGTCTTATCTTTCTACATATACATTCACGTTCTTCAATCCCTTTCGGGGTAGGCAGAATTTCGGAGATTTAGTATATCCTAGGTCACTTTTAAGCATAAATATCGGGAGTTGTTACGTCATAATGGAACATTGGTAACAGGTTGCTAGCCCATCGCTTAATATATTCTAGTTACCCTTAGTCACTTAGTCGACATGCCGGGAAGAACGGCAGCTAGTTAGCATTCTTGTTACGTCTCAGACTAGCACGGGATATTCCTTATCTTTTTATTTATACATGAATACACATATCGGTAAACGTAGTGTAGGACGCCCCCCTGCTAGATGGACCGATGACCTGAAAAAGGTCGCTGGTAGTGGTTGGCTGAGGGCCACGAGTGATCGTATTTTGTGGCGTACCCTTGGGGAGGCCTACGTCCAGCAGTGGATACATAGGCTGATTGATTGACATATACATACATATACTACATACACATAAATATATCATGCCTGTTTTCCTACGAAGTGGTAGGCAGAGATCACGAATCCCCATTTATCTCGACCCTGACAAACCACTTTCGCTTAATTCGCTGCTTTAAATCTAAACTGAAGAAACTCGAAAAACATTTTATCTCAAAAAGATGAAATAATAAGTACATAAAACATATTAGGTTAATAAAAAGATAAAAAATGTATTTATATTTAATCATTTTTTTAAATTATATGCAATTTAATGTCAAACATATATCAACTATATTATAAAACAACGTTTTTTGCAAAATAGTGTTTTTTGAGTTTCTTCAGTTTAGTTTTAAAGCAGCGAATTGACATCATTAAAACCTCCTCATACACATTCGGTAGTTATAGCTACTTTACATTTAGACAATACCTTCAATTGAGGAAAATCTCAATAGGGATGGATATATATATTCACGCCTATAAATCATTTGCAGGGTATATAGAACCTCAAATTAAAATATTATTAGTCATTTTTATCATAATTAATTAATGTAGTGATGCATTGAAGGTTGCTAGTATACAAACAAACGAATTCACGACCATTAACCCTCACGGGCTAGTCAGAGGTACAGGTGTCCATCTCCGCAATCGCGGAGGTAGTAATTCTATGGCCACCTCAAACCAGTTGACCAGATAGTACTTAATGTGACAGGTGAAAAGCTATGTCGCCATTTACAAGCACTCACTATTACCTGTTCGGGAAACAGGTAGGTTTCCTCACGATGTTTTTCCTCACTGTAGTATTCGACGCATTTCGTAAATGTATTTTTATTAGTAGGTTGCTAGTATATCGCTTAGTTAGCCCAAAATGAAATATGTGGATGGATGAAAGGAGGGTTACAAAAGGAATCTATAAAGCCAAAGTGGAAGGTAGAGTTGTACGGGGTAGGCCGCGTAGAATATATACAGATCAAATTGGAGACATTCTTCTCAAGGCGGGTGTAGTGCGAAGAACAGAAGAGCATGTATGAGAAGGTTAATAGGTATGAGTGCAGCAAGAGAGATATGTCACCCGCTCCAGATGGCGATCGATAGTCTCTGCCTATCCCGCCAGAGAATTAGAGGCGTGAATATATAAAAATAATAATATTTGGACTTTATTACACCAATTGAACTAGCCCCTTGGTAAGTACATTTAAGACTTGTGTTAAGGATACTAGTCAACGTATATTTAAGAAATGTATACATATTATATATAGATAAATACACATATAGCATATATAATCAACAACCAGACTGGAAAGCAGTAGAAAAGCGTAGTTCTTAACTCTGCCTCCACCGGGAATCGAACCCGGGACCCCACGATCAGCGTTCAGGTGTCTAACCGATCGCGCCACGGGGGTCGTCAGATATATATGTACGTATCCTATACCATAGTATCCTTCTACAAAAGGAGCAGAAATACAGCTAGTTAGCTCAACAATACTCCCATATTAACAGACATTGGAAAAAAACATTCCAATATTTATTCATCGAGATAGCAAAAGGACAATGGGCAAGATTGTGTCATTTGCAAAAGTCACCGATAAGGAAACATCGACCAATAATGCCCATTCTCCTCTGGAATATCAAATAACATGTATTACGACTCCAATATATTATACGGTGGATAGAAGGTCTGAGATATTATATTGATGCTTAGTTATAATACTAAATGTTTGGTTATAATAATAATATTTAGGACACTATTACATAAAATGAACTAGCCCCTAGTAAGTTCATTCAAGACTTGTGTTAAGGGTACTAGTCAATGTATATTTAAGAAATATATACTTATTATATAGAAATACATATATAGCATTAATAATCAACAACCAGACTGGAAAGCAAAAGAAGAGTGTAGTTCTTATCTCTGCCTCCACTGGGAATAGAAACCGGGACCTCACGAGTAGCATACAAGTGTTTAACCGATCGCGTCACGGAGGTCGTCGTTATGTTTAGTACGTTTATAGATGGAAAATTGACCTTTGACTACCCCGCAAGGGTTATAGTCGTGAACGCGTTTATCTTGTTATGTTTAGTATAACTATTAAGTTTGATATTTATGTATATTTATACCTATAACCGCCGAGAGTGTATGAGAAGATGTATGAATGTCAATGAAGCGAAAGTGGTCTGTCAGGATCGGGACAAATGGGGATCAATGATTTCTGTCTACCCCTACACAGGGAATCTGGCGTGCTGTGTTTGTATGTATGTTATTTTACATTCTCATTGTATTATTATGTATCTCTTAATCATCTCTTTAGATATATTATAAGCCTTTTCAGATTAAAAAAAGCAGTTGTTTACATTATTTCACGTCCCCAACTTGCATTTGTATACATACATATACTTATAACTACCACAATCTTTTACGGGGTACACAGAACCTCTTAAACATATCTCCTATGTCACCTTTTACAAAACTATGGGAATCATAAAAGCATTCATACACTATATTCACTACTAGTTGTTAGCTCATCGCTTCAAGTACATACATACATACATTCATGCCTTTAAGTCCCTAAGGGGATAGGCAGAGATTACAATCGCCACCTGGGACGAGTGACAAATCACTCTTGCTTCACTCACACCCATTAACCTTCTCATACATGCTCTTCTGTTCTACAATAACTATTCAACTTCGTTTTCCCTAATTTATTAAAATGAATGAAAAATTCATCACTACATAGTATAAAACAAAGTCGCTTTCTCTGTCCCTATGTCCCTTTGTATGCTTAAATCTTTGAAACTACGCAACGGATTTTGATGCGGCTTATTTAATAGATAGAGTAATTCAAGAGGAAGGTTTATAAGTATAATAACATCCATTAAATAGTGGAGTAGGCTATTTTATACCCGTGCGAAGCCGGAGCGGGTCACTAGTTATTAATAAATACGAGCCAAGAAAAGCAGCTAACAGCGTATTTTACGTCCCAAACTCGCACTGTCATATTGGCAGTACAATCACATAGATAGGAGATCCAAATTTCATATTTAAAGGGATCAATGGGCAGACCCTACGGAATCTTAATAAGCTTCGATTTTACTTATATGTTTATGTGGATAAATGTGTTTGTTTGTCAATATCATTTAAACACATTCCCTTGTAACATCATTCTTTTTACGTCCCAGCTAGGGACGTAAAAAGAATGATAACTAGCTGCCGGTCTTCAAAGCATGTTTAGGAGTCTATGGTAATAAGCGACCAAGGAGATGTTCTCATGTCTCCAAGGTTCTGTCCAAGTCGAACGGGATTAACGGACGTGAACGTATATGTATATGCTTTACAATTATTATTCTTAGTGCTTTTTGTTTAAGGAATAGAATGACATTAGAAAGAAACAAAAACATATATTCACTGCTTATATCGATTTTAATTTAACATTATTTTATATACAAACTTTGACACTACAACAATATTAAGGAACTTGATGCAGTGAAAAGGTGCAGTCTCAGTATTTGGTGCATCACAGATCCTCTGACAGCACCCAAACCGAAGTCTGTCACCAGCTGCATACTGTATAATATATATACATACACATAGTACATATATACAATGATAAAACTGACATTAAAATACAAGTTATAAACGTACAAACGTTCAATATTATGTAATCTAGTATAAAAAATACATTAAAAATTAGTATATACATTGAATCTTTCTCTTAAATGCAAAGAAGTAACATAATTTTCCTAATTTAAGTAGAAACAAGCAAAATATAATATTACTGATGAAACCTAAATAAGTTTAAACAGAAGTAAACCCTGTACCAAAACCGAGTGTAGGATTGAATACGTTCAAGATGAAATCTTATTTTTACCAATCTGAAACCGCTGCGAGGGCGATCCATCTAAGATATAAATCGCCTTTGTAACAACTTCTGCTAAACGAATGCCAATCGCTTTGTAAACATACATATTATACATACATACACATCACGCCTGATTCCCTGTAGAGGGGTAGGCAGAGATCACGGATCTCCTTTTGTCTCGATCCTGACAGACCATTTCGCTTCATTGACATTCATACATCCTCTCATACACTCTCGGCGGTTATAGGTACTCCTAACGTCACCTTTTTTCAATATAGCGTCTATCTGACTGTTATATGTCTTATTAGATACATATATTCACGCTTTTACGTCCCTAAGGGGATAGGCAAGGACAATTAGGCCACCTGGAACGGGTGACAAATGTCTCTTGCTTCACTCACACCCATTAACCTTCTCATACATGCTCTTCTGTTCTTCACGCTACATCCGCCTTGAGAATAAAGGCTCCAGTTTGAAAATATGCAATGTGTAAACATATATTATACATACATACATACACTTTATAGACACACATACGTTTTATTACCTTACTGGCAGGATGATCTATGATGTATGTAGATACATAGATTTACACATTATTCTAGGACACAATTACACCAATTGAACTAGCCCCTTGGTAAATTAATTTAAGACTTGTGTTAAGGGTACTAGTCAACGTATATTCAAGAAATAATTACTCATTATATGTAGCATAATATATAGTCAACGACCAGACTGGAAAGCAGAAGAAAGAAGAAGCGTAGTTCTTAACTCTGCCTCCACTGGGAATCGAACACGGGACCTCACGATTAAAGTTAAAAAAATCACGCTTTTGTTAAAAATAATAGTAACCAGATAAAAATCTTTTTAATCTATAATTTATACTTATATACATAGAAACATTCACGTCCTTTAATCCCGTTTAGTGTGGACAGAACCTTGAAGATATAAAATCATATATCATTTTTTAGCATGACGATTGTGGTTACGATGCCATAATGGAACGTTACTGACAGTTTGCTAGCTTATCGCCTAATATATTCCCTTTACACCTAGTCCTTTAGTCGTCTCCTACGACATGCCGAGAAGATCGACAGCTAGTTTGCATTCTTTTTACGTCCCAGACTAGCACAGGACAAAATTAACCTAATATATTCGTAAAACATCGTCAGGAAACCTGCCTATCCCTCAGGATAGGTAATAGTCAGTGCCTATATACGGCGATACGGTTCACTACCTATCACGTTGGGTGCTGTCTATCTAGTGATACGCGGACTTCGAATGACCCATACCTAACATGCCTTCGAAATTTCGAAGATGGGCACTCAAGCCTCTGACTACCCCGCCATAATAATAAGTAAGTGTGTATACACAAGTCGTGAAGCGTATGTGTGTATGTATGTGTAAAAAACACAGTAAACGCATATTGCGCTATTGTTTTCTATGTGAGAATTGGGACATATGTGATCATAGACCTTAACAAAATAATTTAAACCCTATTCTTATAGAATTAAAGTTAAAAATACTAGTACTAAAGTAAACTCTAGGTTTAAATTACCAAGCTAGTACTTATAGATACTTAAATCATTAATTATTGTTCCTTGCTAGTTTGGGGTTTTAATAATGTATTTAGCTGCCTTACAACATATGATATATACATATATACGCTTAATAACTTGTGTATGCATACTCAATTTTGTTGTGGCGGGGTAGTCAGAGGCTTGAATGCCCATCTCCGAAATTTCGAAGACATGTTAGGTATGGGTCACTCGAAGTCCGCGTTTCACTAGATAGACAGCACCCAACGTGATAGGTAACCGTATAACAGTATACTTATATAGTTTTAACATGTCGTATTGACTATTATATCATACAAACATATACATCACGCCCGTTTCCATACGGGGAGTAGTCAGAAACGCATCACTATTCTACACTATCACTATTTTTCGATCTTGAGATAACACTTTCGCTTCATTGATATAATAATTACTCCTCATACACACTCGTTGGTTATACTGCACCTTTTGGAGGATTATGGTCGTTAGTATACACTTCACTTATGAAATGTAGGTTTTAGTTTTATTAATATTAAAGTAATCTAGTATTTATATTAATATTGCTGAAATAATACAAAATCCTACCATGATACCAATTTACTAACCCTAGGTACCTACCTCTTCGGATATTATGTACGTTATATACCCTATTTAGTATGTATAGTTATATACTTTTATGTTACAGAAGGTGTATAACTTGAGGTTGAAATTTAGCATCGAAAAATTTAGTCGAAAATTGAAAATATTTTTCTTATTTAATCTATAATTATGTTTATAGTATTAAGTTGTATATGAGAACAAATGCAGGTATTCATTTAGTTTAATAAAATATAAGTTAAGAATAACTTACCATAAATGTAAACTTAGAAAAAAATAACACTTCACAATATATTTACTTGATGTATAAGAAAAAAAATTGAAAAAATAACTTCTAATTTCTGTATACACCAACTAGCACTGCAGTTCGCTTGCAAATGGTACTTAACAATAACTTATTGCTTATTTATCACTTAGAAACATTACTTAACAGAATCTATTGTTTCCAATACAACTGTCTCGAACTAAGTTAGCCGTGGGAACTGAAGGCAAAGTTTCGCTAAGCCCCTAATAATGTTAGTTCGAAACGGTTCTAACTGCATTCTTTGTGATTTTATTATGACTAGCTATTGTCACTGGATTTGCTTGCTGTGTGAATGTTCTCACGAAAGTATTGCTACCTCTTCTATATACTTATATATACATACATACATACACATCACGCCTGATTCCCTGTAGAGGGGTAGGCAGAGATCACGGATCCCCATTTGTCCCGATCCTGACAGACCACTTTCGCTTCATTTACACTCATACATCTTCTCATACACTCTCGGCGGTTATAGGTACACCTAACGTCACCTTTTTTCAATATACTTATACATACTCACGTCCTTATAGCCTTTTTAGGTAGGACAGAACCTTGAAGACATTATATTACTTTATTATCTAATCGTATCTACGACGTAGCTCAGTTGTTTGGGGCTTGACTCTGTATCAGTGGGCACAGGGTTCAAATCCCGCTTGAGCATGTACCAATGGAAATGAAGTTTAATGAATTTTAATACATTTTCGTAATGAAAATACATTTACGAAATGCGTCAAATACTACGGTGAGGGAAAACGTCGTGAGGAAACCTACCAGTTCCCCGAACAAGTAATAGTTAGTGCTTGTAATTGGCGACATGGCTTACCACCTGTCACATTGAGTACAGAATATTTGGTCAACACGTGGGTTCGAGGTAGCCATATAATTACTACCCCCCTTGGGTTAATGGTCGTGAACGCGTATGTCGTTTGTTTGTCTATATTACTCTATGAAAGTAGAGTTGGACAGGGTAGGCCGCGTAGAAAATACAGATCAAATTGGAGACATTCTTCTCAAGGCGTGTGTAGTGTGAAGAACAGAAGAGCATGTATGAGAAAGTTATGGGTGTGAGTGAAGCAAGAGAGATTAGTCACCCGTTCCAGGTGGCGATCGATAGATAGTCTATGCCTATTCTTATGAATTGAGGTTTATAATAATAATAATAATAAAAGTTTATTCAATAATAGATACCTACATCGTTTTAAATAACATACTCCCTAAAAAAGGGAAGATCCCTGTATCTTAAGGTGAGTATGCTCAACCCTTACATATTATGCACTGAAAAATAAATGTAAAGTTTATTCCACGAGTAAATAATCTCACACTTAATAAGGTTCACGAAATTAATTAGCATTCAAGAGTAATTCAGTGTCAGTATGATTTACAGTTTGCAGCCATACACTTAATTCTTTCCTACATTCAAACCTACTTAGGCTGTATAAGGTGAATAACTTATTTACACAATTATATACACTGTTGTGATGTCACAAGGTTGTGATAGCATTGATATTGAATATTTGTGAAAAGAGAGACAGTTATTATTCTATTTAAATCCAAACATAGCACAGGACGAAAATAAATAAATATATATTTTAAGAGAATATTATATACAGATGTTTAGCAGTACTGTAACTTAAACCGAATATGTATGAGGAGGTGTATGAGTGTCAATGAAGCGAAAGTGGTTTATCAGGATCGTATGTATGTATTAATATGAAGTAGGTATCGTATTTATAAGTATGACTGGAAAATAGTTCATGATCTCTGCCTACCTCTAAAGGTAAAAAAAAACGATATTCGAACTTTAATGAGCAGAAATACACATATTTACTTATTACTTAAGTCCCAAACAATCAAAATTATATCGAAGGTTACTAAACAACAAAGTTACCACCTGTCACATTGAGTACTGACTTAGTCAACACGTGGGTTCGAAGTGGCCATAGAATTACTACCTTCGCAATTGCAAAGAACACCTGAACCTCTGACTACCCCGCAAGGGTTAATGGTCGTGAACGCGTTTGTCTTTTACTAAACAGAATATTATGTAAAACTTGTTTCCTTTGTTTAAATGTTAAATAACATAAAGCACGACTTATTATTTAGTGCAAAGGAAGTGGCTTGTTTCCAATGTTCACTAAAGAGCGATTTATATATTTAAAGATATATTTAAACTTTCACTACTTACAGGGGTAGTCAGGGGTTTACGAATATAGTTCGATCGTCATTTTGTCAGTAATTCAGTATTATAAATGGGATTTATTCGGTATATAAATAAGCCATTCGGTATGTAGCCACATGGGTAAGAATTCCGACTTCTTATTAGAGGTCCTAGGTTCAAGTCCCGGCTCTGTTATGTACCAACGAAAGGACTTTAATTTACGGACATAATTTACATACAAAAACATCGTGAGGAAACCTGCCTATTCCTTGGGATAGGCAATAGCCAGTACCTATAATGTCATACGGTTCACTACCTACCACGTTGGGTGTTGTCTATCTAGTGAAACGCGGGCTTTGAGTGTTTTATACCTGACATGCCTTCTAAATTTCGGAAATGGACACTCATGCTTCTGACTACCCCTCCAAAATGAAAAATGAAGTGTGTAAACACAAGTCGTGAAGAGTAAATTATGTTCAAATAAAATCGTCACGCCTCAATCAATGGACACGCATTGAACTAGTTCTTTTTGCAACAATGGCTAAAGAAGCTCTAGTTCCATTATTTTCTCTTATCTTTTAATACGCTGAGTAACAGTAAAGTTAGTTTCTTACGAGTATTTTTTGTATATTATTATATTTTGGGTTAAAATTATTTGTATTAAATGAATTGAAATCGTATGAATAGTAATTTAATTCAGTTCTTAAATATATTTTGTGTGTCAGTTAAATTATAGATAATAATATGTTTATGCCTTATGCATTTAAAAAATGAATATGTAAGCTTGTAAATAGATAAATTACCACTATTTCATACGCTCATACATATTTTCTTTTGTTCTTCATTGCAGGTGGATAGAACCTCAAAATCATTTACCAAAAAAGCTTACCTATCAGGATAAGTAAGCATAAATAAGGAATTATCAAAAAATATTCACAAGCCT
This sequence comes from Leucoptera coffeella, assembly GCA_030578115.1. Classification (NCBI taxonomy): domain Eukaryota; kingdom Metazoa; phylum Arthropoda; class Insecta; order Lepidoptera; family Lyonetiidae; genus Leucoptera; species Leucoptera coffeella. Next base: position 30,361 of record JAMBLF010001470.1, on the reverse strand, counting down.
CGTTTACGCAGCTTGAGGAATAGAATGTTTGAGAAGGTTAATGGTCGTGAGTGAAGAAAGAGAGATTTGTCACCCGTTCCAGGTGGCGATCGATAGTCTCTGCCTATCTTAACGGGACGTAGAGGTGCGATTATAATTATGTATATTCCTATCTTATTACTCATTGAATTTTATATATACCTATTTCGCATTTAATTCTGATTGGCAATTTTATAGTAAATTAGTCGTGTATAACATTTTTTATTTAATTTTGTCATCATCATCAGCCTGTATCAATCCACTGTTGGACATAGGCCTCCCCCAAATGATGCCACTTCTCCCTGTCAGTGGCCGTTCGCTTCCATTCAATGCCGGCCAACCTGCGCAGGTCGTCTTCTCACCTTGCCGGGGGGCGCCCCACACTACGTTTACTGTACGTTTATTTAATTTTGTATTGTATCATTATTCGTCAGTACTATTGTGTCGTTTAATGTAATGTGGAGTTACAATAAATCAATAAAGGAATATTTTTATTATTTCCTTACAAATTTCTTCCAATATTCACAACATTGTATAACAAAAACACTTTTGGCTCATAAGCAATCACCCTTATTCAAGAGTTCAACGAAAGCACGATTGATCCATAGATTTAGCTAGACAAAACGACACAGTAATCGCTTGGTTGCCATGCCATTGCATCATTTAGGTAATCTAGCACTCAATTATCACGATTCTGGTAATTTTGTAGGTCTATAAATAGAATACTATTTGTCTTTATTTCCGGAATGGTGTAAGAGGTAACTAAAGAGGTAATTGGAATTATCTTGTGATGGACTAACATGCATTCACGTCCTATAATCACTTTCGGGTTAGTCAAAGTCAAATGTTTTTTTTCAACATAAGTACAAGTACAGTACATTGATTGAAAGTCAAAACATTTGCCTGACACTGGTTGTCTCTTAGCATTGAAATTCTACCGTTGGTTCGGAAGCCCTGGCTCGGAGAAGAACCAACAAGATACTCCGGCTTTCAGGAATTTTGCCCAGTGCCAGTTATAATAATAGTATATTTTCATTCAAAATGAAAATTGAGGTCCTTATAACAGTCAGATAGACGCTATATTGAAAAAAAGTTACGTTAGGAGTACCTATAAACGCCGGGAGTGTATAAGAGGATGTATGAATATCAATGAATCGAAAGTGGTCTGTCAGGGTCGGGACAAATGGGATCCGTGATCTCTGCCTACCTCTCTACAGGGAATCAGGCGTGATGTGTATGTATGTATGTAATATGTGACATTAGTAGTAAGTTACTAGGATATTGCTTAATACATTCCAACAAAATACCTTCTAAACCGAATCTTCGAAGGCATGTTATGTATGAGCCATTTGAGTCCGCGTATCACTAGATAGAGGGTTCCCTACGAGATAAGTAGTGAACCGTATCGCTGTATGCAGGCACTGGGTATTACCTATACCGAAAGATAGGCAGGTTTCCTCACAATGTTTTCCCTTACCGTAAGCGACCGTAAATTAAGTACTTAAATGAAAAACACATTTTTATTTTATAAATATATTTAATAAAGTGGTCTGTCAGGATCGGGACTAATGGGGATCCGTGATCTCTGCCTACCCCTCTACAGGGAATCAGGCGTGATTTGTATGTATATATTTTTATTTTCATTCATTGTTACACGCGAGAGCCGGGATTCGAACCTAGGACTACTAAAAAGAAGTCTGAGCTCTTACCCACTACGCCAAAGCTTCTTTACATAATACGCTTCACAACTTGTATACATACATACACATCACGCCTGATTCCCTGTAGAGGGGTAGGCAGAGATCACGGATCCTCATTAGTCCCGATCCTGACAGACCACTTCCGCTTCATTGACATTCATATATCTTCTCATACACTCTCGGCGGTTATATGTACACCTAACGTCACCTTTTTTCAACTTGTATAATATACATATTCCTTTTTTATTAAGGCGGACTAGTCAGAGGCTTGTGTGCCCATCTACGAAATTTCGAAGGCATGTTAGGACATGTCACTATATATAAAGCTACTTTACTTCTGATAAATACCCATAATAAACAAGATACATACAAGAACATACTATGCCACGTTTACACAATGCCAGTAATGAAAACATGGGTTCTATTTACGAATATTCGTAATGATACGCGCCCTTCTCTATGCAGTGTGGTAGCGAGCTCATTGTTTTAATTCAGAACTAAATAGCGTGTAAACACAGGAGGAAAGCGATTTATTAATTTTCATACTAATAATAACAGTTTGAAGTACCTATAACTGTCGAGTGTGTATGAGAAGGTGTATGAGTGTCAATGAAGCGAAAGCGGTCTGTCAGGATCGGGACAAATAGGGATCCGTGATCTCTGCTTACCCCTCTACAGGGTAATGTAATATATTAAATAATATTGTTGGACACTACTACACCAATTGTAATAGCCCCTTGCTAAGTGGATTTAAGGCTTGTGTTAAGGGTAATAGTCAACGTATATTTAACAGACATATACTTATTATAGATAGGTAAATATAATTAAAAGCTTATAATAAACGACCAGACTGGAAATCAGAAGAAAACCGTAGTTTTCAACTCTACTTCCACTGGGAATCGAACCCGGGATGTCAAAATCAGCGTTCACCTTACTAAACGGCCGCCAGAGAAGTCGACAAACATTGATATACTTACTTCATACCTCAATCCCATCCTTATATTAAATTATTAACATTATTTAATCCAACCCGCTCCGCTCATGCACCCGCTTCCGCTAGCCTCTCCCATTTGCATAGACGCTAGCGCCACCGCATCCCACGGCCGAAATACTAAGCTCAATGCAGAGTTTGGAAATTATGCGCCTTAATAACCCTAACAAAAGCTCACATGCCCTGTTTGTTTAAATGCATATATGAATGTGTCTACACGTCCTTTAATCCCTTTCGGGGTGGACAGAATCTCGGAGATATGAAGTTATCTCTTTGGTGATTTTTTAGCATGAATGTTGGGGTTGTAGTGTCATACGGAACGATCATGACAGGTTGTTACCTCATTGCCTAAAAGATTCTATTTACCGATAGTTCCTTAGTCGCTTTCTAAGACATAATAGAAAAAACGGCAGCTAGTTAGCATTCTTTTTACGTTCTAGACTAGCATAGATATTTATGTATTGTATGTATGTATGATATATTAGGCATACACACATATTTTATACATATATTCACGCCTCTACATCCCCAAAGTCATAGGCAGAGGATCTCCATTGCCACCTGGAACGGGTGACAAATCTCTCTTGCTTCACTCACATCCATTAACCTTCTCATACATGCTCTTCTGTTCTTCACACTACGTATACCCGCCTTGAAAAGAATGTTTCAACGTGTTCAATAATAAATGTGTTCAGGACCATTAACCCTTGCGGGGTAGTCAGAGGTTGAGGTGTCCATCACCGCATTACAAAAGATAGTAATTCTATGGCCACGTGTTGACTAGATAGTCAGTATTCAATGTGACAGGTGGTAAGCTATGTCGTCATTTACAATCACTAACTATTACATGTTCGGGGAACAGATGGGTTTCCTCACTATGTTTTCTCTCAGCGTAGTATTCAACGCATTTCGTAAATGTATTTTCATTACGAAAATGTACATAGAAATTCATTAAACTTCATTTCCATTGGTACGTGCTCAAGCGGCCATTTGAACCGTGTGCCCATTGATACAGAGTCAAGCCCCTAACAACTGAGCTACGTCGTATTATATACATTCCACAATATATCCTAACTAGCGACCCGCTCCCGCTTCGCACGGGTATAGCCTACTCCACTATTTAACGGATGTTATTAAACATATAAACCTTCCTCTTGAACCACTTTATCTATTAAAAAAGACCGCATCAAAATCCGTTGCGTAGTTTCAAAGATTTAAGCATACAAATGGACATAGGGACAGAGAAAGCGACTTTGTTTTATACTATGTAGTGATGATATGCATATATGATACACTATTTCCATACTACTAAACAACTTTAAAACAGCGCAACAGCTGTCCGCTATAGTTTGCCGAGCGATAAGGCGTTTAAAAACGCAAACAGGCGCCGGGCCCTCAATGTATGCGGAAGCACGCGCGACCTCGCGACTCAGTTTATAGTGTAACCACTCTTCGTTTGTAGGTAGGGAGCTGGTAGTTATTTATACTAGATACCTAATAATAAGTTGGTTTCTTAACCGGCACGCATGGCTATTCATAGGGCTGTGCTGGTTCCAACATTGACTTATGGTAGTGAAAGTTGGGTATGGCAAAAGAAGCATGAAAGTAGAATCAATGCCGGCGAAATGCGGTCACAGAAAAGCATTTTAAGAGTGACATTGAATGATAGGATCAAAAATTGTGTGATAAGGGAAGGTTGCGGTTTGAAAGAAGATGTAGTGATTAAAATTGAAAAGGCGATGCTTCGAAGGTTTGGACATGTTATGCGGATGAATAATAGTAGATTGTTAAAAGTTATATATCTGAGTGAAGTGGAAGGGCGGTTACGTAGAGGTCGACCCAATAAGACATATGATAGTCAGATAGACGTTATATTGAAGGAGGGTCACGTTAGAAGTACCTATAACCGCCGTGTGTGTATAAGAAGATGTGTGAGTGTCAATGAAGCGAAAGTGGTCTATCAGGATCGGGATAAATAGGGATCCGAGATACCTGCTTACCCCTCTATAGGGAATCAGGCGTGATGTGTATGTATGTATATCATTATAGCCTCAATTTATTAACATTCACCACCTGTCACATTGAGTACTGACTATCTGGTCAACACATGGGTTCGAGGTGTGCATAGAATTACTACCTTCGCAATTGCGGAGATGGAAATCTGAACCTCTGACTACCCCGTAAGGGTTAATGGTCGTGAATGCGATTGTCTTTTGTTTTTAATTACCATTAGAGAGAATCGAATTCTAAGGCACCTCAAACCCACGTGTTCATCATATAGTCAGTACTCGATGAGACAAGTGGTAAGGTAAGGTAGTGTCGCCATTCATACGGACTATTACGTGTACTACGTATATAGTGGGTTACGATGGTTTCCTTCCTCGTAGTATTCGGTGCATTTCGCTAATGTATTTTTATTGTTAAAACGTTACCAAGAAGATATAGTCATATCTCCAAGGTTCAGCCCATTCTAAAAGGGAATAAAGGACGTGAATGTATATGTACGTAAATACATACTTAAATCTTTCGCGTCATATTATTTTCACCAGCTCCTAAACTACAAGTATGTGAGTGTCATTTTTAAACGCCATGCGAGTCTACTCTTGCTAGTTGGAGGCGAAAGATTTAAGATTATCTCAAGTTTCCAACCTCACACTGTGTACAACTTCTAGCTAAAAATAGGGTTTGAGTATGTAGTTCCATATTTATTAGTCTTTTTGTTTATAAATACAAAAAAACAAAAACAAAACGCGTCGACAACCATTTACGCTTGCGGGGTAGCAGAGGTTCAGGTGTCCATCTCCGTAATTGCGAAGGTAGTAATTCTATGGCCACCTCGAACCCACGTGTTAACCAGATAGACAATACTCAATGACAGGTGGTAAGCCGTGTTACCATTTACATCATCAATCAGCCTGTATCAGTCCACTGCTGGACGTAGGCCCCCAAGGGTACGCCACAAAAGACGATCTTCCGTGGCCCTCATCCAGCCACTACCAGCGACCTTCTTGAGGTCATCGGTTCACCTGGCAGGGGGGCGTCCTACACTACGTTTGCCGAGACGTGGCCTCCACTCAAGAACCGCTTTACTCCAGCGGTCGTCGGTTACCATTTACAAGCACTGACTATTACCTGTTCTGGAAACAGGTAGGTTTCCTCTCGATGTTTTCCCTCACCGTAATATTCGATGCATTTTGTAAATGTATTTAATTTTTTATTTATATTCATGTGAATACAGTTGAGAATAGAATAAAACGTCTCACCTATATATCTATTTATTTGGTATAGCTATATACACTAAAAAAAATAATACAATGACTATAAATAAATATAGTAACTGCATCTTTTCGACATAAGATATAATTGAGAGATTAAGGGTAAAACGAAATCATAATCTACAAAACTCAATCTTTTCAAAAAGGCATAGGAAACAATGTCTTTTCGAAGTCGTGTCAACTTAAAGGCATTCCCATGAGTAAATGAGAAACATACATACATACACATCACGCCTGATTCCCTGTAGAGGAGTAGGCAGAGATCACGGATCTCCATTTATCCTGATCCTGACAAATCACTTGCTTCATTGACACTCATGCATCTTCTCATACACACTCGGCGGTTATAGGTATTCCTAACTAAATGAGATACTATGTAGTTATATCATAAATGAGTTGGTTATCTGCTGGTCAACATTCCCTAAAAAGGGATTAAAGATAAAGGTTAGTTAATCTTTAAGCTATTGGTCACCTTTACCAATATTCCTCAAATTCTGTCTTTTTTTTCAACGTATGTCTAAAAGTTACTTAAAGATTCAAGTCTTTGACATTTCCATTTGTTTATTTCTTCAAATTTGAAGCTTCATTAAACGTAATTTGGTGTTATGATTAATTTACAAAAAGAACAGATCATATTATAGCTGCTTGTAAGAATACTAGTGACCCACTCCGGCTTCGCACGGGTATAAAATATATAGCCTACTCCACTATTTAATGGATGTTATTATACATATAAACCTTCCTCTTGAATCACTCTATCTATTAAAAAAAACCGCATCAAAATCCGTTGCGTAGTTTCAAAGATTTAAGCATACAAAGGGACATAGGGACAGATAAAGCGACTTTGTGTTATACTATGTAAGAAGAAGAATATATATGGTGTCTCTATTAATAATAATAACTGTTCCATATATCTCCATCTTATACATTTGAACCATCGCTCAAAGCAGCTGGTATATTATTAAGAATCCCACATTAACATTCTACGATGTTCCATTCCCGTTCATACAGCTTCATCTTACAAGAAATTCAAAGCTTAAGAAGTGTTAAGTAAATTGAAAAGGCTGCTAGGTTTCAAAGATTTTTCTCTTCGCCATTTTTATTAATTTATACTACCTGCACTGGGAAATAAATTGACGAAATAAATATGGCTGGAAATGACCCGTGTTTTAATTAAAATATTTGGCTATTAAGAAATATATGAATAGCCACTATTTACCGTAGCTCAGACGTTTATGTCTTGACTATGTATACCTGGGTACAGGGTTCAAATCTCGGTGCACGTACAAATAAGAATGAAGTTACTGATTTTCTATGCAAATTTACGGAATAACAATAAATTTGGGCAATGAACTGACTTTAACAGTAAAAAAAACATGGTGTGGCAATCTACTTATTTCTCGGAACGGATAATAGTCAGTGCTCGTAAATGGTGACACGGTTTACCACTTGTCACATTCAGAACTGACTATTTGGTTAACACATGGGTCTGAGGTAGCAATAGAATTATTATCTCCACTAATGTGTCGATTCTCACGTGAACTACCTAACCTACAAGGATTAAAAGATCGTGAAAATGTTTGATTTATACCATGTCATGTTATGTCTACGAACATTTCTAAATCAGTAATCTTCAAGGTTAAGTGGCTATAATAGCTTTGTCAATTACTGAAGTTAAGTAACATTGGGTAAAGTCAGTTATCAGTTAAAGATGGGTTACCGTCTATGTAAGGACATTATCGTCACATACTACCCTATCTTACCTTATTGTATTCTAGAAAGATGATATTTTGTATTTGGAGATGATATATTAAGTAGAAAGAAATACATCCACTAATAAATTATTACGTTCCAAATTAGGTATCTGGAAAAACCTGCCCATAACAACTATTATTAGTCATGCCTCTAAATACTTACTAATAAAAAGTTGTGATGTATATCTATATGAAATCTCTTTTGATGCGTATGTATGTAAATTCTCGTCATATTTAAGTGATGCGTATGCATAAAAATCGTCGCCATGTTTAAGCCAATCTTTTAACAGCACAAGAAAACTTATTTAACACCTTCTGAATGAGTCGACGTGAAAAATAATTGGAACTAAGTATTTCAAAGGATCCCCGATGAAAGCAAAGTAAATACTTTCACGCGAACTCACGTGGAAAAGTATACTTCACTTTAATGAACTTTTTTATATGAAGGAAAACTGTAATGAAATAACATACGTTTTTCGTTAGTTTTATAGAAAGCGGCTATAGCCTAGTTGGTAAGACCTCTGGCTTCTTATAATAATAATAATAAAATGCGTTTATTTACGGCCACAAAAACATACACAATACAAAACGTTTACAATAAAAGAACTTATAAGAGTTCCTAGGTTCGAATTTCGGCTCTGGCATGTACCAATGTACAAAATTGTATAGGTAATAGTCAGTGCCTATATACGGCGATATGGTTCACTACCTATCACGTTGGGTGCTGTCTATCTAGTGATAAGCGGGCTTTGAATGACCCATACGTAACATGCCTTTGAAATTTCGGAGATAAGCATTCAAGCTTCTGACTACCCCGCCATGATAAAAAAGGGAGTGTGTATACACAAGTCGTGAAGCGTATGTATGTATGTATCATCGTGTCATCTAAGTTTTGTCCACCCCAAAAGCGATTGAAGGACGTGCGTGTATATGTATGTAAAGGTAGAGTTAGACGGGGAGGCCGCGTAGAACTTATACAGATCGAATTGGAGACATTCTTCTCAAGGCGGGCGTGAATTTCATAATATATTTGTATGCATATATATTGACGAGCTCCGTGACGCGATCGGTTAGCCGCCGGAACGCTAATCGTGAGATCCCGGGTTCGATTCTCGGTGGAGGCAGCGTTAAGAACTACGCTTTTCTACTGCTTTCCAGTCTGGTCGTTGATTATATATGCTATATATGTATTTATCTATGTATAATAAGTATACATTTCTTAAATATACGTTGACTAGTACCCTTAACACAAGTCTTAAATGTACTTACCAAGGGGCTAGTTCAATTGGTGTAATAACGTCCTACAATATTATTATTATTAATTATTATTATTCTTCTCAAGGCGGGCGTGAATTTCTTAATATATATGTATGTAGTGACGTCATCTTTAGATATGAGTTTATCCAATGGAGTTCTTTGTGAGGCGAAAATGCGATTTGGTGGCAGTCACTTCGGCGAGACTTTATGCAAATATTAGAGTCGAGGAGGTAATATGCATACTGGCCCCGGTTAGGAGAAACTGGAGGTGGGAAAGAAATGGATATGGCATTATATGAAGTATCGAATACTTTCATAGTGAGAAAAAAATAAAAACCTGCTTGTTCATTGAAATAGGGTTAGTAACAATTATTGTGTTAAATATTATTTGGTGAAAAAGGGAAAGTGAAAGGGAAAATATCTAAAAAATTCTTTGACAGACATTATTAAATACAACACACTCTTACAACCATATTAGCCCTAAACACATAATCATAATTTCAAGATCCTGAGTAAGTAATACATCAATATAATACTAACTAGCTGCCATTTTTCCTACTTTGTAAAATATGGCTAAAGGGACAAAGGGGACTACAATATTTTCTTTTATTTATATGTAAATACGAGTATAGCACCATATTGAAAAAGAAGGGTGATGTATGAAGTAATTATAACCGCCGAGTGTGTATAAAGAGGTGTATGAGTATCAATGAAGCAAAAGTGGTTTGTCAGGATAGGAACAGATGGGAATCTATAATATCTGCCAACTCCTCTACAGGGAAACGGATGAAATGTATGTATTGTATAACAAACTACATTTTCATACATTTAGAAAGACCACTGAATGACACAATATTTGAAAACAGGTTCCCATATTTCACAGATTAAGTACATGCAAAACAGGATCCTTTCAGGTGCCCATTGATAATCTCTGCCTATCTCGCTAGGGACTTATAGAAGTGGACCAATACATGTATGTAGTCGTACATTTTCAATTTCATTTAATTAACAGCCACGATTCCTATTAGACCTGCCCCACGTAACGCCCTTCCATTTCTCCCACATATATTCCTTTTGTCAATCTGCTATCATTCATCGGAATAACATGTCGAATCCATCGAAGCATGCTCCTATCAATCTTAGTCTTCTTACATCTTCATCTTATTTCAAACTGCCAACTTCTCTTATCACATGTTTGTATTACTATGTACATGTTTTTAAATATTATCAAAATAAATAGAAAAAAAATCCTTAATTATCACATTACCTACTTTACGAACTAAAATTAACCTTACCTTACCACCTCCATATATTTCCTATCTCTGCTACCGAGACCATGTTAAGGTTTGGACTGGCGTATGAGCTGTGCATACCAACTATACATCGCGCACTCACACTTTAATATATTCACTTTGCTAGATGCATTCGACTGTGTGCCTTGAAGGCAGCGGTGTGGAAAGCTAGATAGTCTTTACATATAACATACAATTTGACTTGTGTATACACAGTCCCTTTTTTATCGTGGCTTTGTAGTCAGAGGCTTGAGAGCCCATCTTCGAAATTTCGAAGGGTATGGGTCACTCGAATCTTGCTTTTCACTAGATAGAAATAACCCAAACGTGATAGGTAGTACCGTATAATATAAGCACTGGGTATTACCTATCCCGAGGTATAGGTAGGTTTCCTCACGATGTTTTCCCTCATCGTAGTATTCGATGGATCTCCTAAATGTATTTTTATTACGAAAATTTATGTAGAAATTCTTTAAACATCATTTTCAATGGTACATGCTCAAGCGGGATTTGAACCCTGTACCCACTAATACAGAGTCAAGCCCAAACAACTGAGCTACGTCAAATTTAATAATAATAAAATGTTGGACAGTTAAGTTAATTTTAATAGTGAGTGCTTGTAAATGGCGAAATGGCTTGCCACCTGTCACATTGAGTATTGACTATGGTCAACACGTGGGTTCGAGGTAGCCATAGAATTACTACCTTCGCAATTACGGAGATGGAAACCTAAACCTCTGACTGACTGGTTAATGATCGTGAACGCGTTTGTCTTTGTCTACTATTATGATTAATATACTTCTTAAAAACTGCAGGCTCATCCACTATTCACTACCCTTGCGTAGCCTTGTCCAAAACCGAGATGTAGTGCCAGAGTGTATGCTCAGGAGGTGCTATGTCGGAATGTGAATGCTGAAACAACATATGTAAGTGCTTTATGATTTACAGTTTCCTAAGCTAGCTGTGTGCAATTTTTGGATGAATAATGATGTAGGGTTCCCAAGTTTTATTCCTACAAAATAATATGTTCTGAATACTAAGTAGCTGCTGTTTCCGACATGTCGTAGGAGGCGACTAAGGGACTAGGGGTAAATTAATTAATTCGGCGAAAGGCTGGCAACCTGTCATTTATGTTTCGTTAACATCGCAACCTTAAATCATGCTTAATAGTGACCTAGGAGATATATCTACGAGGTTCTATTCAACTCGAAATGGATTAAAGGACGTGAATGTATAAGTATACATTCTCTAAAAAAGTGATGTTAGAAGTATATATAACCGCCGAGTGTGTATGAGGTATATGAAAGTCGTTGAAGCGAATGTGGTTTGTAGGGGTGAGATAAATAGGGATCCGTGATATCTGCCTACGAATTTGTAGGGAATTGGGAGGGATGTTTATGTATGTATTATGTTCTGTTCGGTACTAGTAAAGTCTCTGCAAATGCGAAGGTGAGGATTCTATGGCCACCTCAAACTAACGTTTTGACCAGATAGCCAGTACTCAATTTGGCAGATAGCCGTGTTGTCATTCACATGCACTAACTATTCGGGGAACAGATAGGTTTCCTCACAATATTTTCTCTCACCGCAGTATTCGGTGAATTTCACAAATGTATTTTTACATTTGTGAAATTATTATTAGAGATTAAACTTGTACCCTAAAACAGAATCTAACCCCAAACAACTGAGCTACGCCGAATTTATTACACTATATACTCCTAAATATACCTACAGTTACTTCTCTTTACCACTATACCAATAATACCATTACAATACCAATACATGTCACCAACTCCACAGCATAAACTAAAGCAATAACATTATCCAGAATAGAACGAATGGCTACATCGATGAACACCGATACGCGTAACAAGAAGATATTTGATATCTTTCAAGAACGTCCTTTGTTAGTGGGACCGGTACACTTAAGAGAGAGGAAAACGGGATATACATTAAATATAATATATATATATATATATATATTCACATATTCCTATACATACAAATATATTCACGTCCTTTAATCCCTTTCGCGGTGGACATATCGGGGTATAATATATCCTAGGTCACTTCTCAGAATCAATTAGTGACAGGTTAGCCCAACGTCCAATAGATTTTATCAACCCCCAATCCCTTAGTCGCCTCCTACGAATGTTGAGAGGAGTAACAGTTAGTTAGCTTTCTTTTTAAGTCCCAGACTAACATAGGACAGAAATTTAGTTATACAAAAAAATAGAAATAAATCTATAGTCACGAAAACAGAAAATTTTTTTTTATGTAGTGAAAAAAATTTCCTCAGTACGTATACGTTAGGCTGCATCACTGGTCCTCCGGCAGAATCCGATTTAGGTAAGGAGGTGTATGGATGTCAATAAAGCGAAAGAGGTTTATCGGAATCGTGATTAAGGGAATCTATGATCTGTCCTCTGTATAGAAACAGGCCGGAAGACTAAATAGATATATATGTATCACAACCCTAAACCATTTTGCGGTAGTCAAATTTTGTGTGTCCACCATCAACCGAGTATTCGAATAATTGACCACTCGAAACCCACTTGTGAACGGATAGTAATACGTTGATATAAAGAGGTTCTTATCGACCGTTATATTTCACCGTCGTGTAACATTAACATTAAAAGCCATTCACCACTAAGGTTATGTCGGCTGAAGTACAAGCACTGATGCCACGGCGTTTGAACTTCTTGTTATTCCATCGCCATTGTTACACCAACGCCGCCAGCCGCTATAACCGAAGAAAAACAAAATCGCAGCTCCAATTCCTTGCTCTCTTCCTTGTTCTTCGGTTTGTTCTAGTTGAGGATCCAAATCTTATCCCAAAGCGAACATATTTAGCCAGTTTGGCATCACAATTGACTAAATATTCAGCCGAAAATAATTATTTGTATTTTCAACTTACACTGAGCTGCTGACTTTGTTGACTCACCATAGACGACAGACAAAAAATCTTAACCTAGTAAAAAATAGGTACCAGTTCGAGTATCTAGTTCCCTTTAATACAATATCCTACTATTCTTGCACTGCACTGTACGTAGTCCCGTATCACCGCTTTCCGAGTCATCTGGTTATAGCTGGGGCAATTACATCGCCTGTCATCCGATACGCCCTTAGGGTTAGGTAGCTCCAATGACACAGGCGCTCAAACTAGGAACTGGAAACTATGTAAACAATTACTACTGTCAACTATATATTCAGTCGTCTATGGTGCGTCAACAAAGTCAGCAGCTCAGTGAAAGTTGAAAATACAAATAATAATTTTCGGTTGAATATTTAGTCAATTATGATGCCAAACTGACTAAATATGTTCGCTTTGGGATAAGATTTGGATCCTCAACTGGAACGAACCGAAGAACAAGGAAGAGAAGAATTGGAGCTTCGTTTTCGTTTTTCTTCGGTTGTAGCGGCTGGCGGCGTTGGTGTAACCATGGCGATGAAATAACAAGAAGTTCAAACGCCGTGGCATCAGTGTTTGTTCTTCAGCCGACATAACCTTAGTGGTGAATGGCTTAATAAAAAATGAAAAAAAAAACTATATATTGGATATGTTGGGTACGAAATAACGTCTTAATGACAAAACGCTTTCACGTCCAATAACCCTTCCAGGATAGCTAGAGGCTTGCGGGTCGATTTTTCGCAACTGCGGGTGTAGTAATTCTATAGCCATCTCGATTCTACGTGATGATTTAAGAGTCATTACTAAATGTGACATTTGGTAAGCCATGTCGCTATTTATAAGCACTGACTAATAATACCTGTTCAGGGAACAAGTATGTTTCCTCTGGATATTTTCGCTCAGGGATAACCCAATTTCAAAAATAACAATATTTGTAAGTATACTACACCTATTGAACTAGCCCCATGGTATGTTAAATCAAGGCTTGTGTTAAAGGTAGCAGTCACCGTAATGTTTGTTTTAGATAGATAACTATATATGTCGCCAATATAACCAGTGACCAGATTACACCTTAGTCTGCATACTACAAAATCAACGGATATATTTATTAACAACAAGATCACATACAGCACATAAATAATAATAATATTAGGACATTATTACACCAATTGAACTAGCCCCTTGGTAAGTTCATTTAAGACTTGTGTTAAGGGTACTAGTCAACGTATATTTAAGAAATATACATATTATACATAGATAAATACATATATAATCAACGACCAGACTGGAAAGCAGTAGAAAAGCGTAGTTCTTAACGCTGCCTCCACCGGAGATCTTTGGGACCTCACGATTGGCGTTCCGGCGGCTAACCGATCGCCCCACGGAGGTCGTCAAATAATTACGTTAAAAAAAACACTACTACCTATACTAATCTAATAACTTATTTAGGATTTAGCAAATTCATGCAACCCACATGAAATTTAAGTCCAATATGATATAATATGTATCTGTTTGCAATATCGATGTTTATGTAGCTGAGACAAATCCTATTTACACTTGCGCGGAGTTGCCATGTGCGCTTGACTCCATTAATGTAAATTATTGTATAATTAATTCTTTTTTCTATTTGTGTATATGTATTACTGCGTCTAGTGTGAATAAAAGAAATTTTATTTATTTTCTAAGCTACTGAACCAACTAACCCATACTAAACACACTCCTATATTTTATTGAACGAGTTCTTTTTTGAATCTGCACTCTTGTAGCTTGTCCTGACGACAACTTGAGTTCTTTCACAATGGTAGCTTGTTCAGTTTCATTCGATGCCTTTCAATTAACTATCTGCATTTCTATTAAGAGTATTAGGGATATTTTAACTTTAATTGAACGAGACCCTTGCTAAGGTCATTTAAGAGTTGTAGTCATCATTGCTAAACTGTATCGATTAATACTATACGTGAACATAGATTCATAGATAGATTTCACGACCTCCGTGGCGTCATTGGTTAAGCACCTGAACGCTAATCGTTAGGTCCCAAAGATTCCCGGTGGAAGCAGAGTTAGAACTACGCTTTTCGTCTGCTTTCCAGTCTGTTTGTTGATTATATATGCTATATATGTATTTATCTATATATAATAAGTATATATTTCTTTAATATACATTGAATAGTACCCTTAACACAAGTCTTAAATGAACTTGCTAAGGGGCTAGTTCAATTGGTGTAATAGTGTCCTAAATATTATTATTATGATAAATAACGGTTATGTAGGGGCCGGCCCAATTTGTTTATACAAACATAAATAGTACATGTACATATATAGCAAAATACGTGTATAATACGTATAATTATTAAAAATGCGTAATTATTGTATCTGACATAAACGGAAATTGAACCCGGAATAGTCAGACGATAGTACTTTTCAGAAGCATGTGTATTACAGAATAGTCCTTTTCAGGAGCATGTTTATTACAGAATAGTCCTTTTCACGAGCATGTATAAAACAGAAGAGTCCTTTTCAGGAGCATGTTTATTACAGAAAAGTCCTTTTCAGGAGGATGTTTATTACAGAATAGTCCTTTTCAGGACCATGTTTATTACAGAATAATCCTTTTCTCGAGCATGTTTATAACAGAAAAGTCCTTTTCAGGAGCTTGTTTATTACAGAATAGTCATTTTCAAGAAGATATTTGTCAGAGAATAGTCCTTTTCAGGCGCATGTTTATTACAGAATAGTCCTTTTCAGAAGCATGTTTATAACAGAATAGTCCTTTTCAGGAGGATGTTTGTGAGAGAATAGTCCTTTTCAGGAGCATGTTTATTACAGAATAGTCCTTTTCAGGAGGATGTTTGTGAGAGAATAGTCCTTTTCAGGAGGATGTTTGAGACAGAATAGTCCTTTTCAGGAGCATGTTTATTACAGAATAGTCCTTTTCAATAGTCCTTTTCAGAAGGATGTATGTGAGAGAATAGTCCTTTTCAGGAGCATGTTTATTACAGAATAGTCCTTTTCAGGAGCATGTTAATTACAGAATAGTCCTTTTCAGGAGCATGTTAATTACAGAATAGTCCTTTTCAGGAGCATGTTTAGTACAGGATTGACCTTTTCAGGAGGATGTTTATTACAGAATAGTCCTTTTCAGGAGCATGTTTATTACAGAAGAGTCCTTTTCAGGAGGATGTTTATAACAAAATAGTCCTTTTCAGGAGCAAGTTTATTACAGAAGAGTCCTTTTCAGGAGGATGTTTATTACAGAATAGTCCTTTTCAGGAGGATGTTTACTACAGAATAGTCCTTTTCAGGAGCATGTTTATTACAGAAGAGTCCTTTTCAGGAGGATGTTTATAACAAAATAGTCCTTTTCAGGAGCAAGTTTATTACAGAAGAGTCCTTTTCAGGAGGATGTTTATTACAGAATAGTCCTTTTCAGGAGGATGTTTACTACAGAATAGTCCTTTTCAGGAGCATGTTTATTACAGAAGAGTCCTTTTCAGGAGGATGTTTATAACATAATAGTCCTTTTCAGGAGGATGATTATAACATAATAGTCCTTTTCAGGAGGATGTTTACAACATAATAGTCCTTTTCAGGAGGATGTTTATAACAGAATAGTCCTTTTCAGGAGGATGTTTATTACAGAATAGTCCTTTTCAGGAGGATGTTTACTACAGAATAGTCCTTTTCAGGAGCATGTTTATTACAGAAGAGTCCTTTTCAGGAGGATGTTTATAACATAATAGTCCTTTTCAGGAGGATGATTATAACATAATAGTCCTTTTCAGGAGGATGTTTACAACATAATAGTCCTTTTCAGGAGGATGTTTATAACAGAATAGTCCTTTTCAGGAGGATGTTTATTAAAGAATAGTCCTTTTCAGGAGGATGTTAATAACAGAATAGTCCTTTTCAGGAGGATGTTAATAACATAATAGTCCTTTTCAGGAGGATGTTTATAACAGAATAGTCCTTTTCAGGAGGATGTTAATAACATAATAGTCCTTTTCAGGAGGATGTTTATAACAGAATAGTCCTTTTCAGGAGGATGTTTATTGAAGAAGAGTCCATTTCAGGAGGATGTTAATAACAGAATAGTCCTTTTCAGGAGGATGTTTATAACATAATAGTCCTTTTCAGGAGGATGTTAATAACAGAAAAGTCCTTTTCAGGAGCATGTTTATTACAGAATAGTCCTTTTCAGCAGGATGTTTATTAAAGAAGAGTCCTTTTCAGGAGGATGTTTATAACAGAATAGTCCTTTTCAGGAGGATGTTTATTACAGAATAGTCCTTTTCAGGAGGATGTTAATAACAGAATAGTCCTTTTCAGGAGGATGTATATAACAGAATAGTCCTTTTCAGGAGGATGTTAATAACAGAATAGTCCTTTTCAGGAGCATGTTCATTAAAGAAGAGTCCTTTTCAGGAGGATGTTTATAACAGAATAGTCCTTTTCAGGAGGATGTTAATAACAGAATAGTCCTTTTCAGGAGGATGTTTATTACAGAATAGTCCTTTTCAGGAGGATGTTAATAACAGAATAGTCCTTTTCAGGAGCATGTTCATTAAAGAAGAGTCCTTTTCAGGAGGATGTTTATAACAGAATAGTCCTTTTCAGGAGGATGTTAATAACAGAATAGTCCTTTTTAGGAGGATGTTAATAACAGAATAGTCCTTTTCAGGAGGATGTATATAACAGAATAGTCCTTTTCAGGAGGATGTTAATAACAGAATAGTCCTTTTCAGGAGGATGTTAATAACAGAATAGTCCTTTTCAGGAGGATGTTAATAACAGAATAGTCCTTTTCAGGAGGATGTTAATAACAGAAAAGTCCTTTTCAGGAGGATGTTTATAACATAATAGTCCTTTTCAGGAGGATGTTTATAACAGAATAGTCCTTTTCAGGAGGATGTTTATTACAGAATAGTCCTTTTCAGGAGGATGTTTATTACAGAATAGTCCCTTTTCAGGAGGATGTTTATAACAGAAAAGTCCTTTTCAAGAGGATGTTTATAACATAATAGTCCTTTTCAGGAGGATGTTTATAACAGAGTTGTCCTTTTCAGGAGCATGTTTATTAAAGAAAAGTCCTTTTAAGGAGCATGTTTATAACAGAATAGTCCTTTTCAGAAGGATGTTTGTGAGAGAATAGTCCGTTTAAGGAGCATGTTTATAACAGAATAGTCCTTTTCAGGAGCATGTTTATTACAGAATAGTCTATTTCAGGAGAATGTTTATTACAGAATAGTCCTTTTCAGGAGCATGTTAAGTACGTAATAGTCATTTTCAAGAGGATGTTCATTACAGAATAGTCCTTTTCAGGAGCATGTTTATAACAGAATAGTCCTTTTCAGGAGGATGTTTCTGAGAGAATAGTCCTTTTCAGGAGGATTATTATAACATAATAGTCCTTTTCAGGAGGATGTTCATAACATAATAGTCCTTTTCAGGAGGATGTCTATAACAGAATAGTCCTTTTCAGGAGGATGTTTATTAAAGAATAGTCCTTTTCAGGAGGATGTTTATTAAAGAAGAATCCTTTTCAGGAGGATGTTTATAACAGAATAGTCCTTTTCAGGAGGATGTTAATAACATAATAGTCCTTTTCAGGAGGATGTTTATAACATAAAAGTCCTTTTCAGGAGGATGTTTATAACAGAATAGTCCTTTTCAGGAGGATGTTAATAACATAATAGTCCTTTTCAGGAGGATGATTATAACATAATAGTCCTTTTCAGGAGGATGTTTATAACATAATAGTCCTTTTCAGGAGCATGTTAATAACAGAATAGTCCTTTTCAGGAGGATGTTTATTAAAGAAGAGTCCTTTTCAGGAGCATGTTAATAACAGAATAGTCCTTTTCAGGAGGATGTTTATTAAAGAAGAGTCCTTTTCAGGAGGATGTTTATTACAAAATAGTCCTTTCCAGGAGGATGTTTATTACATAATAGTCCTTTTCAGGAGGATGATTATAACATAATAGTCCTTTTCAGGAGGATGTTTATAACATAATAGTCCTTTTCAGGAGGATGTTTATAACAGAATAGTCCTTTTCAGGAGGATGTTTATTAAAGAAGAGTCCTTTTCAGGAGCATGTTAATAACAGAATAGTCCTTTTCAGGAGGATGTTTATAACAGAATAGTCCTTTTCAGGAGGATGTTAATAACAGAATAGTCCTTTTCAGGAGGATGTTAATAACAGAATAGTCCTTTTCAGGAGGATGTTAATAACAGAATAGTCCTTTTCAGGAGGATGTTTATAACAGAATAGTCCTTTTCAGGTGGATGTTTATAACAGAATAGTCCTTTTCAGGAGCATGTTCATTACAGAAGAGTCCTTTTCAGGAGGATGTTTATAACAGAATAGTCCTTTTCAGGAGGATGTTAATAACAGAATAGTCCTTTTCAGGAGGATGTTTATAACAGAATAGTCCTTTTCAGGTGGATGTTTATAACAGAATAGTCCTTTTCAGGAGCATGTTCATTAAAGAAGAGTCCTTTTCAGGAGGATGTTTATAACAGAATAGTCCTTTTCAGGAGGATGTTTATAACAGAATAGTCCTTTTCAGGTGGATGTTTATAACAGAATAGTCCTTTTCAGGAGCATGTTCATTAAAGAAGAGTCCTTTTCAGGAGGATGTTTATAACAGAATAGTCCTTTTCAGGAGGATGTTAATAACAGAATAGTCCTTTTCAGGAGGATGTTTATAACAGAATAGTCCTTTTCAGGTGGATGTTTATAACAAAATAGTCCTTTTCAGGAGCATGTTCATTAAAGAAGAGTCCATTTCAGGAGGATGTTAATAACAGAATAGTCCTTTTCAGGAGGATGTTTATAACAGAATAGTCCTTTTCAGGTGGATGTTTATAACAGAATAGTCCTTTTCAGGAGCATGTTCATTAAAGAAGAGTCCATTTCAGGAGGATGTTTATAACAGAATAGTCCTTTTCAGGAGGATGTTAATAACAGAATAGTCCTTTTCAGGAGGATGTTAATAACAGAATAGTCCTTTTCAGGAGGATGTTTATAACAGAATAGTCCTTTTCAGGAGGATGTTAATAACAGAATAGTCCTTTTCAGGAGGATGTTAATAACAGAATAGTCCTTTTCAGGAGGATGTTAATAACAGAATAGTCTTTTTCAGGAGGATGTTAATAACAGAAAAGTCCTTTTCAAGAGGATGTTTATTACAGAATAGTCCTTTTCAGGAGGATGTTTATTACAGAATAGTCCTTTTCAGGAGGATGTTAATAACAGAATAGTCCTTTTCAGGAGGATGTTAATAACAGAATAGTCCTTTTCAGGAGGATGTTTATAACAGAAAAGTCATTTTCAAGAGGATGTTTATAACATAATAGTCCTTTTCAGGAGGATGTTTATAACAGAATAGTCCTTTTCAGGAGGATGTTTATTACAGAATAGTCCTTTTCAGGAGGATGTTTATTACAGAATAGTCCTTTTCAGGAGGATGTTTATAACAGAAAAGTCCTTTTCAAGAGGATGTTTATAACATAATAGTCCTTTTCAGGAGGATGTTTATAACCGAATAGTCCTTTTCAGGAGGATGTTTATTACAGAATAGTCCTTTTCAGGAGCATGTTTATTAAAGAAAAGTCCTTTTAAGGAGCATGTTTATAACAGAATAGTCCTTTTCAGAAGGATGTTTGTGAGAGAATAGTCCGTTTAAGGAGCATGTTTATAACAGAATAGTCCTTTTCAGGAGCATGTTTATTACAGAATATTCTATTTCAGGAGAATGTTTATTACAGAATAGTCCTTTTCAGGAGCATGTTAAGTACGTAATAGTCATTTTCAGGAGGATGTTCATTACAGAATAGTCCTTTTCAGGAGCATGTTTATAACAGAATAGTCCTTTTCAGGAGGACGTTTGTGAGAGAATAGTCCTTTTCAGGAGCATGTTTATTACAGAACAGTCCTTTTCAGGAGCATGTTAAGTACGTAATAGTCCTTTTCAGGAGGATGTTTATTACAGAATAGTCCTTTTCAGGAGGATGTTTGTGAGAGAATAGTCTTTTTCAGGTGCATGTTTATTACAGATTTGTCCTTTTCAGGAGCATGTTAAGTACGCAATAGTCCTTTTCAGGAGGATGTTTGTAAGAGTATAGTCCTCTTCAGGAGCATGTTTATTACAGAATAGTCCTTTTCAGGAGCATGTTAAGTACGCAATAGTCCTTTTCAGAAGGATGTTTATTACAGAACAGTCCTTTTCAGGAGGATGTTAGTGAGAGAATAGTCCTCTTCAGGAGCATGTTTATAACAGAATAGTCCTTTTCAGAAGGATGTTTGTGAGAGAAAAGTCCGTTTAAGGAGCATGTTTATAACAGAATAGTCCTTTTCAGGAGGATGTTTATAACAGAATAGACCTTTTCAGGAGGATGTTTATTACAGAATAGTCCTTTTCAGGAGGATGTTTGTGAGAAAATAGTCCTCTTCAGGAGCATGTTTATAACAGAATAGTCCTTTTCAGGAGCATGTTTATTACAGAATAGTCCTTTTCAGGAGGATGTTTGTGAGAAAATAGTCCCTCTTCAGGAGCATGTTTATAACAGAAATGTCCTTTTCAGGAGGATGTTTATTAAAGAATAGTCCTTTTCAGGAGGATGTTTATTAAATAAGAGTCCTTTTCAGGAGCATGTTAATAACAGAATAGTCCTTTTCAGGAGGATGTTTATTAAAGAAGAGTCCTTTTCAGGAGCATGTTAATAACAGAATAGTCCTTTTCAGGAGGATGTTTATTAAAGAAGAGTCCTTTTCAGGAGAATGTTAATAACAGAATAGTCCTTTTCAGCAGCATGTTAATTACAGAATAGTCCTTTTCAGCAGGATGTTTATTAAAAAAGAGTCCTTTTCAGGAGGATGTTAATAACAGAATAGTCCTTTTCAGGAGGATGTTAATAACAGAATAGTCCTTTTCAGGAGGATGTTTATTACAGAATAGTCCTTTTCAGGAGGATGTTAATAACAGAATAGTCCTTTTCAGGAGGATGTTAATAACAGAATAGTCCTTTTCAGGAGGATGTTTATAACAGAATAGTCCTTTTCAGGAGCATGTTAATTACAGAATAGTCCTTTTCAGGAGGATGTTTATAACAGAATAGACCTTTTCAGGAGGATGATTATTACAGAATAGTCCTTTTTAGGAGGATGTTAATAACAGAATAGTCCTTTTCAGGAGGATGTTAATAACAGAATAGTCCTTTTCAGGAGGATGATTATTACAGAATAGTCCTTTTTAGGAGGATGTTTATTAAAGAAGAGTCCTTTTCAGGAGGATGTTTATAACAGAATAGACCTTTTCAGGAGGATGATTATTACAGAATAGTCCTTTTTAGGAGGATGTTAATAACAGAATAGTCCTTTTCAGGAGGATGTTAATAACAGAATAATCCTTTTCAGGAGGATGTTTATTACAGAATAGTCCTTTTCAGCAGGATGTTTATTAAAGAAGAGTCCTTTTCAGGAGTATGTTAATAACAGAATAGTCCTTTTCAGGAGGATGTTTATTACAGAATAGTCCTTTTCAGCAGGATGTTAATAACAGAATAGTCCTTTTCAGGAGGATGTTTATAACAGAATAGTCCTTTTCAGGAGGATGTTTATAACAGAATAGTCCTTTTCAGGAGGATGTTTATAACAGAATAGTCCTTTTCAGGAGGATGTTTATAACAGAATAGTCCTTTTCAGGAGGATGTTTATAACAGAATAGTCCTTTTCAGGAGCATGTTAATTACAGAATAGTCCCTTTTCAGGAGGATGATTATTACAGAATAGTCCTTTTTAGGAGGATGTTTATTAAAGAAGAGTCCTTTTCAGGAGGATGTTAGTAACAGAATAGTCCTTTTCAGGAGGATGTTTATTACAGAATAGTCCTTTTCAGCAGGATGTTTATTAAAGAAGAGTCCTTTTCAGGAGCATGTTAATAACAGAATAGTCCTTTTCAGGAGGATGTTTATTACAGAATAGTCCTTTTCAGGAGGATGTTAATAACAGAATAGTCCTTTTCAGGAGGATGTTTATAACAGAATAGTCCTTTTCAGGAGGATGTTTATAACAGAATAGTCCTTTTCAGGAGGATGTTAATAACAGAATAGTCCTTTTCAGGAGGATGTTAATAACAGAATAGTCCTTTTCAGGAGGATGTTTATTACAGAATAGTCCTTTTCAGGAGGATGTTAATAAAAGAATAGTCCTTTTCAGGAGCATGTTCATTAAAGAAGAGTCCTTTTCAGGAGGATGTTTATAACAGAATAGTCCTTTTCAGGAGGATGTTAATAACAGAATAGTCCTTTTCAGGAGGATGTTAATAACAGAATAGTCCTTTTCAGGAGGATGTTCATAACAGAATAGTCCTTTTCAGGAGGATGTTTATTACAGAATAGTCCTTTTCAGGAGGATGTTAATAACAGAATAGTCCTTTTCAGGAGCATGTTCATTAAAGAAGAGTCCTTTTCAGGAGGATGTTTATAACAGAATAGTCCTTTTCAGGAGGATGTTAATAACAGAATAGTCCTTTTCAGGAGGATGTTAATAACAGAATAGTCCTTTTCAGGAGGATGTATATAACAGAATAGTCCTTTTCAGGAGGATGTTAATAACAGAATAGTCCTTTTCAGGAGGATGTTAATAACAGAATAGTCCTTTTCAGGAGGATGTTAATAACAGAATAGTCTTTTTCAGGAGGATGTTAATAACAGAAAAGTCCTTTTCAGGAGGATGTTTATAACCGAATAGTCCTTTTCAGGTGGATGTTTATAACAGAATAGTCCTTTTCAGGAGCATGTTCATTAAAGAAGAGTCCTTTTCAGGAGGATGTTTATAACAGAATAGTCCTTTTCAGGAGGATGTTTATAACAGAATAGTCCTTTTCAGGAGGATGTTTATAACAGAATAGTCCTTTTCAGGAGGATGTTTATAACAGAATAGTCCTTTTCAGGAGGATGTTTATAACAGAAAAGTCCTTTTCAAGAGGATGTTTATAACATAATTGTCCTTTTCAGGAGGATGTTAATAACAGAATAGTCCTTTTCAGGAGGATGTTAATAACAGAAAAGTCCTTTTCAGGAGGATGTTTATAACCGAATAGTCCTTTTCAGGTGGATGTTTATAACAGAATAGTCCTTTTCAGGAGCATGTTCATTAAAGAAGAGTCCTTTTCAGGAGGATGTTTATAACAGAATAGTCCTTTTCAGGAGGATGTTTATAACATAATAGTCCTTTTCAGGAGGATGTTTATAACGGAGTAGTCCTTTTCAGGAGCATGTTTATTAAAGAAAAGTCCTTTTAAGGAGCATGTTTATAACAGAATAGTCCTTTTTCAGAAGGATGTTTGTGAGAGAATAGTCCGTTTAAGGAGCATGTTTATAACAGAATAGTCCTTCAGGAGCATGTTTATTACAGAATAGTCTATTTCAGGAGAATGTTTATTACAGAATAGTCCTTTTCAGGAGCATGTTAAGTACGTAATAGTCATTTTCAGGAGGATGTTCATTACAGAATAGTCCTTTTCAGGAGCATGTTTATAACAGAATAGTCCTTTTCAGGAGGATGTTTCTGAGAGAATAGTCCTTTTCAGGAGCATGTTTATTACAGAACAGTCCTTTTCAGTAGCATGTTAAGAACGTAATAGTCCTTTTCAGGAGGATGTTTATAACGGAGTAGTCCTTTTCAGGAGCATGTTTATGAAAGAAAAGTCCTTTTAAGGAGCATGTTTATAACAGAATAGTCCTTTTCAGAAGGATGTTTGTGAGAGAAAAGTCCGTTTAAGGAGCATGTTTATAACAGAATAGTCCTTTTCAGGAGGATGTTAATAACAGAATAGACCTTTTCAGGAGGATGTTTATTACAGAATAGTCCTTTTCAGGAGGATGTTAATAACAGAATAGTCCTTTTCAGGAGGATGTTTATAACAGAATAGTCCTTTTCAGGAGGATGTTTATTACAGAATAGTCCTTTTCAGGAGGATGTTTGTGAGAAAATAGTCCTCTTCAGGAGCATGTTTATAACAGAATAGTCCTTTTCAGAAGGATGTTTGTGAGAGAAAAGTCCGTTTAAGGAGCATGTTTATAACAGAATAGTCCTTTTCAGGAGGATGTTAATAACAGAATAGACCTTTTCAGGAGGATGTTTATTACAGAATAGTCCTTTTCAGGAGGATGTTTATTACAGAATAGTCCTTTTCAGGAGGATGTTTATTACAAAAAAGTCCTTTTGAGGAGCATGTTTATTACAGAATAGTCCTTTTCAGGAGCATGTTTATTACAGATAAGTCCTTTTCAGGAGGATGTTTATTATAGAATAGTCCTATTCAGGAGGATGTTTATTACAGAATAGTCCTTTTCAGGAGCATGTTTGTGACAAAATAGTTATTTTCGGGAGCATGTTTATTACAGAATAGTCCTTTTCAGGAGGATGTTTATTACAGAATAGTCCTTTTCAGGAGGATGTTTATTATAGAATAGTCCTTTTCAGGAGGATGTTTATTACAGAATAGTCCTTTTCAGGAGGAACTTTGTGACGGAATAGTCCTTTTCAGGAGCATGTTTATTATAGATTAGTCCTTTTCAGGAGGATGTTTATTACAGAATAGTCCTTTTCAGGAGGATGTTTATTATAGAATAGTCCTTTTCAGGAGGATGTTTATTACAGAATAGTCATTTTCAGGTAAATGTTTATTGCAGAATAGTTATTTTCAGGAGGATGTTTATTACAGAATAGTCCTTTTCAGCAGGAAATTTGTCAGAGAATAGTCCTTTTCAGGAGCATGTTTATTACAGAATAGTCCTTTTTAGGAGCATGTTAATTACAGAATAGTCATTTTCAGGAGCATGTTTGTTACAGAATAGTCCTTTTCAGGAGCATGTTTATTACAGAATAGTCATTTTCAGGAGCATGTTTGTTACAGAATAGTCATTTTCAGGAGGATGTTTGTGAGAGAATAGTCCTTTTCAGGAAGATGTTTATTATAGAATAGTCATTTTCAGGAGCATTTTTATTACAGAATAGTCGTTTTCAGGAGCATGTTTATTACAGAATAGTCCATTTCAGTAGGTTGTTTAAGAGAGAATAGTGCTTTTCAGAAAGATGTTTATTACAGAATAGTCCTTTTCAGGAGGAACTTTGTGACGGAATAGTCTTTTTCAGGAGCATGTGTATTATAGAATAGTCCTTTTCAGGAGGATGTTTATTACAGAATAGTCCTTTTCAGGAGGATGTTTATTATAGAATAGTCCTTTTCAGGAGGATGTTTATTACAGAATAGTCCTTTTCAGGAGCATGTTTATTACAGAATAGTCATTTTCAGGAGCATGTTTGTCACAGTATAGTCATTTTCAGGAGGATGTTTGTGAGAGAATAGTCCTTTTCAGGAGCATGTTTATTACAGAATAGTCTTTTTCAGGAGCATGTTTATTACAGAATAGTCCTTTTTAGGAGCATGTTAATTACAGAATAGTCGTTTTCAGGAGCATGTTTGTTACAGAATAGTCCTTTTCAGGAGCATGTTTATTACAGAATAGTCATTTTCAGGAGCATGTTTGTTACAGAATAGTCATTTTCAGGAGGATGTTTGTGAGAGAATAGTCCTTTTCAGGAGGATGTTTATTATAGAATAGTCATTTTCAGGAGCATGTTTATTACAGAATAGTCCTTTTCAGGAGGATGTTTGTGAGAGAATAGTCCCTTTCAGGAGAATGTTTATTACAGAATAGTCCGTTTCAGGAGGATGTTTATTACAGAATAGTCCTTTTCAGGAGGATGTTTATAACAGAATAGTCCTTTTCATGAGCATGTTTATAACAGAATAGTCCTTTCAGGAGGATGTTTGTAAAAGAATAGTCGTTTTCAGGAGCATGTATATTACTGAATAGTCCTTTTCAGGTGCATGTTTATTACAGAATAGTCCTTTTCAGGAGGATGTTTATAACAGAATAGTCCTTTCAGGAGGATGTTTGTGAGAGAATAGTCCTTTGCAGGAGCATGTTTATAACAGAATAGTCCTTTTCATTAGCATGTTTATAACAGAATAGTCCTTTCAGGAGGATGTTTGTGAGAGAATAGTCGTTTTCAGGAGCATGTATATTACTGAATAGTCCTTTTCAGGTGCATGTTTATTACAGAATAGTCCTTTTCAGGAGGATGTTTATAACAGAATAGTCCTTTTCAGGTGCATGTTTATAACAGAATAGTCCTTTCAGGAGGATGTTTGTGAGAGAATAGTCCTTTGCAGGAGCATGTTTATAACAGAATAGTCCTTTTCATTAACATGTTTATAACAGAATAGTCCTTTCAGGAGGATGTTTGTAAGAGAATAGTCGTTTTCAGGAGCATGTATATTACTGAATAGTCCTTTTCAGGTGCATGTTTATTACAGAATAGTCCTTTTCAGGAGGATGTTTATAACAGAATAGTCCTTTTCATGAGCATGTTTATAACAGAATAGTCCTTTCAGGAGGATGTTTGTGAGAGAATAGTCGTTTTCAGGAGCATGTATATTACTGAATAGTCCTTTTCAGGTGCATGTTTATTACAGAATAGTCATTTTCAGGAGGATGTTTATAACAGAATAGTCCTTTTCAGGTGCATGTTTATTACAGAATAGTCCTTTTAAGGAGGATGTTTGTGAAAGAATAGTTCTTTTCAGGTGCATGTATATTACTGAATAGTCCTTTTCAGGTGCATGTTTATTACAGAATAGTCCTTTTTAGGAGGATGATTATAACAGAATAGTCCTTTTCAGGTGCATGTTTATTACAGAATAGTCCTTTTCAGGAGGATGTTTGCGAGTGAATAGTCCTTTGCAGGAGCATATTTATAACAGAATAGTCCTTTTCATGAGCATGTTTATAACAGAATAGTCCTTTTCAGGAGGATGTTTATAACAGAATAGTCCTTTTCAGGTGCATGTTTATTACAGAATAGTCCTTTTCAGGAGGATGTTTATAACAGAATAGTCCTTTTCAGGTGCATGTTTATTACAGAATAGTCCTTTTCAGGAGGATGTTTATAACAGAATAGTCCTTTTCAGGTGCATGTTTATTACAGAATAGTCCTTTTCAGGAGGATGTTTGCGAGAGAATAGTCCTTTTCAGGAGCATGTTTATTACAGCATAGTCCTTTTCAGAAGGATGTTTGTTAGAGAATAGTCCTTTTCAGGAGCATGTTTATTACAGCATAGTCCTTTTCAGGAGGATGTTTGTTAGAGAATAGTCCTTTTCAGGAGAATGTTTATTACAGAATAGTCCTTTTCAGGAGGATGTTTATTACAGAATAGTATTTTTCAGGAGGATGTTTATTACAGAATAGTCCTTTTCAGGTGGATGTTTGTGAGAGAATAGTCCTTTTCAGGAGCATGTTTGTGAGAGAATAGTCCTTTTCAGGAGCATGTTTATTACAGAATAGTCCTTTTCAGGAGCATGTTTATTACAGAATAGTCCTTTTCAGGAGCATGTTTATTACAGAATAGTCCTTTTCAGGAGGATGTTTGTGAGAGAATAGTCCTTTTCAGGAGCATGTCTATTACAGAATTGTCCTTTTCAGGAGGATGTTTGTGAGAGAATAGTCCTTTTCAGGAGCATGTTTGTGAGAGAATAGTCCTTTTCAGGAGCATGTCTATTAAAGAATAGTCCTTTTCAGGAGGATGTTTATTACAGAATAGTCCTTTTCAGGAGGATGTTTATTACAGAATAGTATTTTTCAGGAGGATGTTTATTACAGAATAGTCCTTTTCAGGTGGATGTTTGTGAGAGAATAGTCCTTTTCAGGAGCATGTTTGTGAGAGAATAGTCCTTTTCAGGAGCATGTCTATTACAGAATAGTCCTTTTCAGGAGCATGATTATTACAGAAAAGTCCTTTTCAGCAGGAAGTTTGTCAGAGAATAGTCCTTTTCAGGAGCATGTTTATTACAGAATAGTCCTTTTTAGGAGCAAGTTAATTACAGAATAGTCATTTTCAGGAGCATGTTTGTTACAGAATAGTCCTTTTCAGGAGCATGTTTATTACAGAATAGTCATTTTCAGGAGCATGTTTGTTACAGAATAGTCATTTTCAGGAGGATGTTTGTGAGAGAATAGTCCTTTTCAGGAGGATGTTTATTATAGAATAGTCATTTTCAGGAGCATGTTTATTACAGAATAGTCGTTTTCAGAAGCATGTTTATTACAGAATAGTCCATTTCAGTAGGTTGTTTAAGAGAGAATAGTGCTTTTCAGGAGGATGTTTATTACAGAATAGTCTTTTTCAGGAGCATGTTTATTACAGAATAGTAATTTTCAGGAGCATGTTTGTCACAGTATAGTCATTTTCAGGAGGATGTTTATTATAGAATAGTCCTTTTCAGGAGGATGTTTATTACAGAATAGTCCTTTTCAGGAGCATGTTTGTGACAGAATAGTTATTTTCAGGAGGTTGTTTATTATAGAATAGTCCTTTTCAGGAGGATGTTTATTACAGAATAGTCCTTTTCAGGAGGATGTTTATTATAGAATAGTCCTTTTCAGGAGGATTTTTGTGACGGAATAGTCCTTTTCAGGTGCATGTTTATTATAGAATAGTCCTTTTCAGGAGGATGTTTATTATAGAATAGTCCTTTTCAGGAGGATGTTTATTACAGAATAGTCCTTTTCAGGAGGATTTTTGTGACGGAATAGTCCTTTTCAGGAGCATGTTTATTATAGAATAGTCCTTTTCAGGAGGATGTTTATTACAGAATAGTCCTTTTCAGGAGGATGTTTATTATAGAATAGTCCTTTTCAGGAGGATGTTTATTACAGAATAATCATTGTCAGGTGAATGTTTATTACAGAATAGTTATTTTCAGGAGGATGTTTATTACAGAATAGTCCTTTTCAGAAGGATGTTTGAGAGAGAATAGTCCTTTTCAGGAGGATGTTTATTACAAAATAGTCCTTTTCAGGAGGATGTTTATGAGAGAATAGTCCTTTTCAGGAGGATGTTTATTACAGAATAGTCCTTTTCAGGAGGATGTTTATTACTAAATAGTCCTTTTCAGGAGGATGTTTATTACAGAATAGTCCTTTTCAGGAGGATGTATGAGAGAGAATAGTCCTTTTCAGGAGCATGTTTATAACAGAATAGTCCTTTTCAGGAGGATGTTTATTACAGAATAGTCCTTTTCAGGAGGATGTA